>JACCPG010000323.1:77618-90205 GCA_016069955.1 Drepana arcuata
TTACCCGGGGTCCAGTGGTAATTACCTGGGGGTCGAGTGGTAATTACCTGGGGTTCGAGTGGTAATTACCTGGGGGCCGAGTGGTAATTACAAAGGGGTCGCGTGGTAAGGGGTAGTTACTCACGGCGACGCTGTTCTTCATGTCGGCGACGCAGCTGGTGAACTCGGGGAAGTGCAGCTCGGGGGCGAAGGGCAACGCGTGCGCCAGGTCGCCCGAGCGCGCGCCCGCCGCCACGCAGCGGCGCTCCCAGCCCGCCGCGTTGGACAGGATGGCCGCGTGGTACTTGCCCGTCGCCGTGCCCTGCACACCCCAAACATCATACATTATACGATTGGAGCCACGCTGCCCGACTGGTTAGGGTAAAAGGGGCGTTCAATAATTACGTGAGGTGTTCTAGGGCTAAATCTTTCCAAATCTCACTTAGGGGGAGGGGGCTCTTACCTGGTTATTTTTTTTCACTATGAAGGATATCCATGGGGGAATTTGAATATGGTTGAAAGAAATTTAACGTATGTATTATTTTGAGAGCCGGTGGTAGACTCGCCGTCTGTCACGTTGGTATGTAGATGTATCTCTCTATCAGAAGAACACTTCTGCCTGCCCCTTTAGGGACCATTGTGGGAAGGCGTGAACATATATACAAATTATTTTTATTTTATTTTATATATACGGTTTTTTCACTACGATAGCTCAGTAAATAATACCGCAGTGTTACTAAAGTGATTTTTTTAAAATTTATATACCACCAATGTAACAAACTTGCGATCCGCCTAATGGTAAACGTTTACCGCCGCTTACAGACGCTTGCAGCCAGGGTATCCATTTAATAATAGAATGTATAATTATCGGGATACATACCTGAGCTCCTGTGAGTGTGGCGATATCGACAATAATGTCGGCTTTCAGATCTTTAGACGCGTACACCACTCCGTCACTTAGCACAAGGCGGCCTGCGATGCAAATAATAGCATTAATGTCTTTATGGTACACTGTATTAAGACTCAATTTTGTTTGAACCTTGTGACATTGAAATTGGATAGGATGGTAGAATATGGAATCTAAGGCACGAGCAATTACAAAATTGAAAAGATGGATAGAACTGCAGGGCACAGTAAGTTGAATCCTTATACCAATAAGTGTTTCTGAACTTAAGTACAGTGATTAGTCATACCACGAGCTTTAGTGTGAAGGAAACACATCGAGAGGAAACCTGCATACGTCTGAGAAATTCAAAGGCGTATGTATAGTCGTGCTTGAGCAACGGCGATGGACTCGCCATCTGTCACGTTGACACGTAGAATATATCTCCGGCGGAAAGTGGGTGTGTGGTTACCTACACCTCAGCCTCCCAATGAAATTTGAAAGGTGTGCAATCGCGGGGCGCAACCGACTGGGGCAGGACCTCCACCTTATAGAAGTCCGTAGCCAAATAACACAATTTGTGTTGTGTTCCTACGCGGTGAATAAGGTTACCAGTAATGAGCTCCTTGGGGAGGGGGAGGATTGTTATATAGTGTTGGCAGCAGAGGGATTAGTCCTATTATGCTGTCAACACAGTATAACTCTCCGAACACAGAGTGGCAACGCGCCAGTGATACTTCGGTATGCTCGATGAGCCGTATGATTGTTTGCCACTCTTATTGTATAAAAAAATCTTTCAGCAATTAGAATATAAATAGCAATCTCACCCTCAGCATCAGTGTTGTTAATCTCCACTGTACGCCCGGAATACAACGTGTGGATGTCATCTGGCCTGGAATAGACAACACACGACTTATTATTACAAATGCTAAAGTTTGTGTGTGTGTTTGTGCCTCTTTCACGTGAAAACTACTGAACAGATTTGTATGAAATTTGGCACAGAGATAGATTACTAGCTCGTTTAACATATAGGCTCAGAAAATAGGGTGTTTTGATACCTACCCCTTATGAACTCTCGTGGTAAGGTGTGGAGATACATGTATAAACATTAAGGTTAGAGCTCAAAGTATATAATAATAATAATAATAAATACCTGGGACAATTCCATATAAATTGACCTAGTCCCAAATTAAGCAAAGCTTGTGTTATGGTAACTAGACAACGATATATTTAATTATATAGATAGATATATACATAAATACATAGGACATCCAAGACTAAGGTACAAATATTCGTGTTCATCACACAAATATCTGCCCTCAGCGGGATTAGAACCCGCGATCTCAAGTTTCGCAGTCAGGAGCTCTAACCACTAGACCAGATGGTTGAAAGAAGAGATTTAGAGAGGACTGGCTTTCTATTCCCTTTGTCCACTTGTGTCATGAATAAGTGTCAGGGCTCAAGTCTATAGATTATTGAACGACCTCTGCCCACCCCGTGGGTGAGTATGTATGAATAGGTGTGTACAGACCTGGTGGCGAGTGGGCCCACGCTGTTCTCTGCCAGGCAAAGGACGGCGTAGAGGCGTATGGAGGGCGAGGCCCGCACGGCCGCGGCGAAGGCCCCCAGCACGGCCGCCGCGCCCCCGCAGTCGCCCTTCATGCCCACCATGGAGGCCTGCGCACACACCCTCTCTCATTACCAAGCGAAGGCCCCCAGCACGGCCGCCGCGCCTGATCGCCCTTCATGCACCATGGAGACTGCGCACCACCCTCTCATTATTACCGGCGAAGGCCCCAGCACGACCGCCGCGCGATCGCCCTTCGCTTGCCCACCATGGAGGCCTGCGCACCACCCTCTGTTATTACCAAGCGAAGGCCCCAGCACGGCCGCCCTTTTACAATCGCCCTTCATGCCCGCCATGGAGTGCGCACACCCTCCCTCCATTACCAAACTAAGGCCCCAGCACGACGCCGCTGATCGCCCTTCATGCCCACCATGGAGGCCTGCGCACACACCCTCTCTCATTACCAAGCGAAGGCCCCCAGCACGGCCGCCGCGCCCCCGCAGTCGCCCTTCATGCCCCCCATGGAGGCCTGCGCACACACCCTCCCTCATTACCAAGCGAAGGCCCCCAGCACGGCCGCCGCGCCCCCGCAGTCGCCCTTCATGCCCACCATGGAGGCCTGCGCACACACCCTCCCTCATTGCCAAGCGAAGGCCCCCAGCACGGCCGCCGCGCCCCCGCAGTCGCCCTTCATGCCCACCATGGAGGCCTGCGCACCCCTCTGTTACCAAGCGAAGGCCCCAGCACGACGCCGCGATCTTCATACTTGCCACCGTGGAGGCCTGCGCACACACCCTCCCTCATTACCAAGCGAAGGCCCCCAGCACGGCCGCCGCGCCCCCGCAGTCGCCCTTCATGCCCACCATGGAGGCCTGCGCACACACCCTCTCTCATGACCAAGCGAAGGCCCCCAGCACGGCCGCCGCGCCCCCGCAGTCGCCCTTCATGCCCACCATGGAGGCCTGCGCACACACCCTCTCTCATTACCAAGCGAAGGCCCCCAGCACGGCCGCCGCGCCCCCGCAGTCGCCCTTCATGCCCACCGTGGAGGCCTGCGCACACACCCTCCCTCATTACCAAGCGAAGGCCCCCAGCACGGCCGCCGCGCCCCCGCAGTCGCCCTTCATGCCCACCATGGAGGCCTGCGCACACACCCTCTCTCATGACCAAGCGAAGGCCCCCAGCACGGCCGCCGCGCCCCCGCAGTCGCCCTTCATGCCCACCATGGAGATACCGCGCACCCTCCCGCATTGCCAGGCAGAAGATAGCGCGGCCGCCGCTGCAATCGCCTTCATGCCCACCATGGGCCGCCGCGCCCTTATCCCTCATTTAGCGAAGGCCAGCACGTGCGCCGCGCCCCATGATCATATCATGCCCGCCATGGGTGCGCATCCTCATTACCAGGCGAAGGCCCCAGCACGTACCGCGCCGCGTCGCTGCTGGCGCACCATGGAGGCCTGCGCACACACCCTCCCTCATTACCAAGCGAAGGCCCCCAGCACGGCCGCCGCGCCCCCGCAGTCGCCCTTCATGCCCACCCTGGAGGCCTGCGCACACACCCTCCCTCATTACCAAGCGAAGGCCCCCAGCACGGCCGCCGCGCCCCCGCAGTCGCCCTTCATGCCCACCATGGAGGCCTGCGCACACACCCTCCCTCATTACCAAGCGAAGGCCCCCAGCGTAATCAACCGGCATCAACCAAGTCACAGAAGTAGTTTTTCCGTCCAAATCTGTGTGCGATCCAGCGTCCATAGGTGGAAAAGCTTTTTTGCTTTTGGGGTATAAAAATGAAACCCAATCTGGTTCGATGAACATTAGTGCATTAGTTATGAGAATAATAGCCGTGGTGGTTCTAGTAGTTGTCTGCGTCACAAAGATCGCAGGTGCGAATTCCGATTGTACCAATGAGTTTTTTTAAACTTTAAGTACAGTGATTAGTCACACCACGAGCTTAACGGAGAAGGAAAACATGGAGAGGAAACCTGCATACGTCTGAGAAGCAATTCAAAGGCGTATGTACAGTCGTGCTTGAGTAACGGCGATGGACTGGCAATCACGTTGGCTCCTAAAATATATCTCTGGCGGAAAGTCTGTTTACTGCCTATACAGGGGAAGGCGTGAGGATATATTATTATTTTAGTTATTTTTCACTAGGTAGGGAATTGAATGGGCGCGTCGCGTATATACGGTAAGTACCCTAGCCTTGATGCTGAGCCCGCCGGTGTCGTAGACGATGCCCTTGCCGACCCAGGCCACGCTGTGGGCGGGCGCGGGCGGCTCGTGCGCCAGCACCAGCAGGGCGGGCGGGCAGGCAGCCGCGCGCCCCACGCCGTACAGCCCGCCCATGCCCTTGGCCTGGAGCTGCTCGCCGCGGATCACGGTGGGCGGGGAGATGTCCAGCTCCTTGGCCACGCTGAAAGCTTCCTGCCGGGACGAGGTGTGACACGCACTGATTCAGTTTTGTTATTATGATGGTTTTTCAAACCGCTTAAAAATCGAGTTCATTCGTTTTTTTATATAAAAAAAAGTTTGCTATATCCTTCCCAATGCCTTAGATAATATTTGTACAAAGTTTAAAGCGTAAGCGTAAGAAACGAACGAACTTACATTCAGTTTTATAATCCTACTTCCTTGCAAAGTAGGTAATTAATTAAAGGTAATTCACAAAAATGCGCGAGTGAAGCCGCAGGTCTAGAGCTAGTGTTGTATAAGCGCTGTCGTCGATAACCGTAGTAACGATAATATTAAAATCTATATAAATACAAGACAATGTTTGTAAGTCAAGATGGAACTGGTGCTCTACTCTCTGTGCCTACCCCATAAGACACTCGGCCTAATCCTACTGATACGAAGGACACAGCTAAAAGTATACACGTTAATCATTCCGCGAACGCTCAGGCTGGGAAATGAGCTCCCCGTTGAGGTTTTCCCTGGAGAGTACAGCATGGAGTTCTTCAAGAAGGGTGTAAAAAAATTCCTGCAGGAATGGCGGTAACCGTTTACCATCATTAGATTGAAAGTACCTCTATAAACTTGTCGACATCCATGATATTGGTGGGTGTGTCAGTGATGCGGGCCGCGAGCCGCGTGTACTTGGCCGCGTCCTGCAAGACGGCGAGGTCCTCGTTGGACAGGGTGCCGTCCAGGAGCACCGGGTCTACTGGACCCTCGTCATCAGGCTCGCCTTCTGAACACCAAGGTAATTCAAATCAAAATCTAAATATTTTATTCAACGTAAGGGACACAGGGAACACTTATTGAACGTCATATCTTACTAATATTATAAGTGTGAAAGTTTGTAAGTTTGGATGTTTGGTTGTTTGCGGGTGTTTCACGGCCAAACGGCTGAACCGATTTGGCTGAAAGTTGAAATGGTGATAGCTTATACCTAGGAATAGGACATAGACTACTTTTTTTTTACATCCTGAAAAATGCAAAGTTCTTATATTATAATGTATGATAACCTTTCACGGCATAGCGGCTGAACCGATTCTAGCAGGAATATTTCCAAAGCTACTTTTTCGAACTCCACGCGGGCGAAGCCGCGGGCATAAGCTAGTACTTAATAAAAACTAAAGTTACCACCGTTTCCAAGAAAAATACCTGCCAGGAGAAGAAACGGCGAGACAAACTCCCCGTTATATCATTAATCATCAACACCATTATCAATAATTATCATTCAACCAGTGGCCTAACATTAGAGTAGGCCCCCAGGTACAGCAGTGCCTTGAGCACTTGCCTTCTAAACATCAAGATGTGTACCTTACGTACATAGCAATAAGACCCTTGGGGTTTTAAATTCGCAGCTAGGATATCTGACCAGAAGCCCAGACGTCAGTCTTTTCTTGTGAAGTGTTTAGGTGGGATTTGTACAGCACTATTACCATGCGGGTCCTCCTTGACAAGGAGTATCTCGATGCTCACGAGGCGGGCGGAGGGCGGGCCGCCGCCGCCGAGGGGGGCGGAGGCCGAGCGCGCCTCGTACTGCGGGAAGGACCGCGCCACCGCCACCGCGCTGGCGTACACGTCGCGCTTGCGGCACACCAACTAACGTGCATTGAAGGCGTAAGTACATTTTCAATTGACAATTTATCATCGATTAGAGTACACATGGCCTTAAAAAATGGAACAGCCGAGGTGGCCGAGTGATTCGAAGTACCTGCAATCCAAAGTTCGAATCTCGACTGTAATAATTAATGTTTCGGAATTTAAGTACAGTAAGTAATGACATGTTTTGTACATTTCATAATTTGAATAAATACAATAATTATATATCCTCACGCCTTCCCACAAGGGTCCCCGAAGGGGTAGGCATAGGTGTATAGGTAATACACACACACCCACTTTCCTCTAAAATAATAAATAGCTTGTGAAATTGTGTGTATATTTTTTATAAACCAAATAATTAACTAACAAGCTACCCTGAAGGTAAGCATTAGTAGTTTCGTGGGCATAGAGCGGACAACCTTGCAAAGATGTTGTCACTATGTTAGCACTATATACTCACCACAATGGACTCATCGGTGGTCCTCTGCGTGTTGCGCACGACCTTCGCGAGGGCGTGTCCCCTGGAGGGCGCGGCGTGCCTGGAGCGCCGCGCCGGCAGCGCCGCCAGCGAGGCAGCCCGGGGCCACAGCTCGCACGACTCGCCGCCGGCGCCCGAAACACACGACAGGCCGCGCTTCCATGCCTACACACAGGGAACACTTCACATGCTGACAGAATCAAATCAAACATCTTTCATCATACGTAAGGGACACGGGGAACACTTATTGAACGTCACATACTTACTAATATTATAAATGTGAATGTAAGTATCTTTGTTTCGCTTTCACGTAAAAACAACTAAACCGATAATCATGAAACTTTGTACACGTGTTCTTGGAGGTATTAGAAGTAACATAGGATACGATTTGTTGAAAAAAAACTCTTTTACGAAAGATAAAAAAGCCGTTTTGCTGAAAATTTTAATGGTGATGGCTTATGCCATATTTGCAAAATTTTAGAGGTATAAATTATATTATATCTAGGTATAAACCTAGTATTAAGACAGGCTACATTTGAATCCCGAAAGAGTCAAGGTCTTCATTCAAGTATCTTGCTCTTTAACGGCATAGCGGCTGAACCGATTCTAGAACGACGACTGACGAAGCGAAAGAAGAATGTAAGGATCTTGCAAGTGGAAAGAAGTGGTCTCTACCCCTACGGGAAAGAGGCGTGATTATATGTATGTATGTGAAGATGAAATCTACCTTTTACCTTAAAAAAACGATTCACAGAATCGGCCGAACTATAAATAAACCAGTTTATAAAACACCGGACAAGTTTTAATCGGTATCTTACGATCTAGCTACGCTCGAAGTCCAAGCCTTATAAAGAGGTGCCTTTAGACGTGCCTATAATGGATTGACATATTCTTGACGGCCTTGTGGAATAGGGGTACGAGCTCGAGGTCTGCGAAGCTGACTGCGAAGCTAGAGGTCGCGGGTTCGTTTTACGTTGGGGGCAGATATTTGGGTGATGAACACGAGTATTAGTCATGAATGTTATATTTATGACAGCTTTAAACTCTACAAAGGGTAATTTCTGAGGTAGTTTATTAATAAAGCTAATATGTACTTTGCCCGACAAATGAGTTACCATCTGAGGGCGACACAGTTTGTTTTAAACAATTTATTATCATCTGTATGAATAGTGAATGAATTTGTATATCTTGGAAGCATGTTCACACGAGATGGAAAGTATGAAAAAGATATTGAAAGAAGGATAACTGCCGGAAATAAGGCGAATGGAGCCATGTCGGCGTTGATGGGCAGTAAAAGTCTGAGCAAGAATGCTCGAGTTGCTGTACAGAACGCGATATTGGTACCTACCTTATTGTATGGCAGCGAATCCTGTCAGAGGAAGTATGAAAATAGCTTGAATGCAGTCGAGGTGCGATCTCTTCGAAAAATGTGCGGCATAATGATATTAGATCGAATCCTCAATGAAGAGATTCGCAAATCAACTAGCGTGAATGAGGGCGTGATTGTAAAGATGAAGAAAGGCATGTTACCTTGGTTTGGACACATAGAAAGGATGAGTGAAGAAAGATTGACGAAACAGATATATATACAAAGCAAAAGTGTGTGCGAGAAGAGGCAGAGGAAGGCCACGTTCCAACTACCTGGATCAAATAGATCGGACTCTGAAGGACGGGAACGTTAAGAGTACTCGAAACCGACGAGCATGTATGAAGAGACTGATGAATGTGGACGAAGCGAAAGAGGTATGTAAGTCTAGAGAGAACTGGCGCTCTATACTCTCTGCCTACCCCGTTAGGGACTTGGCGTGATGATATGTATGTATGTATGTATTATCATCCTCAATGCTTTACCAGTTACTGTGACAACTGTGTTCATTGCAATAAAATTGTTACTGCAAATACATGAAGTAGATAAGATAATTCTGTGGGCCGGAAGGTTGAACGAACTTTGAAGCACTGCATTCCCGATTTCTCTTTTTGTGAGAGATATATTGTTATGTGTGACACATATTCTAGAGGGTTAAGCGGTTCCCGAAGGGTTATGAAGAAAAGAAGCGGTTGGCATGACTCTGGAGAAATATCCATCCTTCCCACAAGGGTCCCCGAAGGCAGAGGTGTATGGGTAATACCCACACCACTTTCCGCCAGAGGTATATTAGGTGCTAACGTGACAGATGGCGAGTCCATCGCCGTTACTCAAGCACGACTGTACATACGCCTTTTGAATTTCTTCTCAGACGTATGGAGGTTTCCTCACGATAATCCTTACGAAGCATAAACTTGCAAGGTGTTAAGATTTTTCTTATGTGAAGTATAGATTGGTACAATTGGGATTCAAAGTGGTATCTTTGTGTAGCGAATATTAAAATCTATTGGCCACTATAGCACTTTGATCAAATACATACAAATAATCACGCCTCTTTACCATACCGGTAGGCAGAGAACACTTCTTTCCACTTGCTACGATCCTTACATACTTGTTTCCCTTCATCTACTTTAATTATTCCCTCCATGCATGCTCTTCAGTTTAGGGTACTCTTGACCTGGGCTTTTTTCAAGACGTCCCTAATTTGGTCTAGAAACGTCCACCTAGGTATACCCTTTCCAACAATTTCATTTACACTTGCCTTATACACTTTTTCGTCAATCGTTCTTCATTCATTCTCTCAACATGGCCAAACCACCTCAGCAGCCATAATATGATCAAGTATTAATATTATTATACTAACCTCCTCTGTAACTCTCGGCTCTAGTTTACAGCGCACATCATTCCACGACAAAGTGTTGAGATGTGGAACTTGTCCTACAATCAGGACAGGCTGTTGCTCCGGGTCCGATGCCTTGAGACCCCATCGGAACTTGAGGGTCACAGATGCATTAGACATCCTGCGGACTAGAGATTTGACTATTAGATTGTGATCCAATGTGTATGATAGTCGTTAGCACCTAAGATATATCTCTGGCGTAAAGTGGGTGTGTGGGTATTACATACACACATCTGCCTACTCAAATCACTCGCCACTATATTTATATTGCCAATGCCACTTACACTAATATGTACACGCTTACATACTGTCTTCTCACAGTACTCCAGACATACTAACAAGATATCTTTCCATTCATCCGCAAACAAATCACATATATATACAGCTGTATTAAAAACTCATAAAGTTTTTAATTTTGAATCATTATGGAATCTGCTGCTAGGATTGTTTTTATATATAGGATAGTTTTTGTTTCAGTATTTTAATGTCAATTCTCATTGGTCATTACAATTAACTGTCTGCGTTCATACATTCCTAACTATAATAATTTTTAAAACCATTTATTTATTTTTATATCTAATTATTATGTATAAGTATCTACATGGATCAGGTAGTGTATATATCTATATATATATTTCTATGCACACCCGCTTCAATGTTTCTCCTGTCAAGGGCGGTTGACTGGGTGAAAATGCTTTAGCATTAAGTCCACCATTGTACTGAAATTGTGCGTAAACTTTAAATATAATATAAATTAAAGTTAGTTAGATTTTCCTTATCAAGAGTCTACACTGTAAGTGTTTAGTTATATATATGGGTATCTTTATCATTTGTGCTATTACATACACATACAAACTGAGTTAGGTCAATTTAACATGTATAAACATAGTACATATCTCCATATGTATTCATAAAAATAATATTGATTCCCTTTGTTTGCACCCCATAATCAGCGAAGTTCTGTAAACATACACTGATAAACATTATCAATTAATAGTTAAAATCCTTTTTTGTGAGTATTTCTAATTTACATATAGGTCTATTTTAAATGTGGTTTATTAATTACATATAAGAGGCTCAATAAAAATCATCCTAAAGTACCTAGCTAACCTTAAATGTGATTCATTTTAATAGTACCTATTAACTGAACGCTTTTATAAATAAGGTCGTAGGTACATTCATAACGCAAGGATAACACAATCAAAAGGTCATTCACCTGCCACATTAGCTGGAAATCTAATTACACCAATATATGTCGTAAAAGTCTTTAATATTAACATGATTGCTTATATAACCCTAAAACATATTACGAAAGATAGTAAACAGAGCAACCAACTAGTTTACAGCGCTAACTTTAAAAATTCGCTTACCTACCGACTACTCTTCACCGCTTACAACCAAGGAATGCAGCAAGACTCAATGCACATTTGAATAGGATTTATACGTTTATTGCTTAGTCAACAATTTAATGAGATAACAGATACGTAAGTTTGTATTATAAATAAATATTGTTTATTTTTATTACAAAAAGTGATCCTGCACTTCCAACAACTTGCCAAATCATTAGAAGAGATTTTCGTTCGGAAATTCAAATATCTATCATTTACGGAATCGAAATGTGCCCATGTACAATTATATTTAGTTATGAAAATGTGATACCTATCAATACTATTATGTATTTTAAATTAATGCAACTGAATGAGAATTCTTAGATAATTAAATAAACTTTGAGATATGTGTACATGTTAACATTTGTTACTGCTTTTTAGATCATGAACTTACGATAATTCTGAACGAAATACGTTCAGAAATATTATACGTTCACGTTCCACTACTTTGTAATGACAACAAAAATTCAAGGGTGCAGTTTTAGTAAATTTATAATGAAAAAAAAAACAAAAAATATAACCGAATGTTAAAATAAATATCATAGCAAATGCAACGTCGGTTGGACCTCGCTTTTAAATATATAACATACATACATTGATATATAAAAAACCCAAGATGCACAATCAGCGTCTCAAAAACGTCCGTATAAAATGAGCGCACAATTTAAAATTGTGCGCTCATTTCAAACAGTCTCTCGTCGCTCGCGTCCTTGAACGGTCGTTGAAAATGCCGAAGTGTTCGTTGAGAAATTGTAGAAATATTACGTCGAGAACGTTAAAAAAGGATGGGATATCGTATTTTCGGTAAGTGAAAAAGTTTACTGATTTGTTTTTGTTGTTTTTATAACTTAATATCTACAGTAATATGTGATTTTGATTTAATTTGTCTTAAAACTTCTCTCAAGTTTCCAAATATAACACGGCTTATTTTAATGACCGCTTTGCAGTGTAATCACGATACATTACAAGCACCTTTTATTTTAGTCGCATTACACTAGTGACTCTGTTCTCATTTCAATGGAGTCGATTTTTTTTATTGTGTTTAGTTTTAATTAATATGTTCACTTTTAACCTATTTTGTATTAAGTTCTTAAATAACAAATATTTATACGTATACATTACGGGTGACTATTGAACAATACGAGTTGTTTTATATGCATATTCTATTTCATTTTCATTTTATTTTAGTTTTGTGACCCAATACGATGCGCAGAATGGACGTCAATCGTCAGCCAACAAAGGTGTGAAGATTTTTTCAAGCCAAATAAATCAAGTGTCATATGTTCTGAGCACTTTTTGGACCAAGATATTTTTACAATAATTTAACAAACTTAATATACTAACTCAATGTCATAAATAAAAATGTTAATAAAACAAATTCGTCTCCATTCCATCCCTTGTCCTACTGGCTAACTTTGGTCGTAAAATTTTATTGCTTTTTGTAAACTGCTTGCTAAAAACAACTTTAAGCAATTCGCGT
>JACCPG010000324.1:0-55372 GCA_016069955.1 Drepana arcuata
ACATACAAACGATTACGATTGTCCCTTATATCCTTACCATTAACGTGCTACAAAAATGGTAATCACCTTCGTCATCTCTGAGGAAGCTACCCATAATACGACTACTGTTAAAAGTATGAAAACACCAAAAATAAATTGCCTCTTATTTTGGTTTTGTACACCATCTTTGGTGTTTTTGTTGTTCGGCAGAACTCGAAAGTAATTGTGGCATAAAGTCAACATGAGGACTAAGTAATGTTATCGAACGAAAATCAAAATATTTTAATCTTGCATTAAGGACTTAGATAAGTGTCGTCTGCGCAGTTTTAACATCACAAGGTAGCCGACATTATTAAACAGTAAAACTCTCATTTAGTTAATGCTATCATTTCTTAATCAATATTAAGCTGATTTACGTCGGTTGGATAATGTAAATAAAATAACTCCAATTTCTTCCTTCCAACCCACAGAGACCTGTGCTATGCTGTGACACTTGACAGTCGGTTAGATTATTATAATTCAGCTTTTTGTGGCAAAATATTTTCTCGGCCTGGATACTAGTTTTTTAGTCATTTTGTTTCTATTTACATGGAACAAAGAGGAGCGGACTGTAGATCCCGTAATAAACGTTACCGTACAACATGTGCACTTATTCTAGGGGTTGTTGATGGGTACTACCACTCGGGGGTGACGTGAAAGTTGAGAGGAGCATAAGAAGGAACTAGAGTAACAGTGTTCTTGTAGATTCAGCTAACTGATGAATATATTTTATTTGTGAATAATTTAAACTTTTCACACTTACATATTATAACATTTTCTTAGTTCGTTCATAGAACTATCACTCCTAATTTTGTCAATATTTCGTAATGTATACCTGTGGTGTGATACCACTAGAGGGCTCATGAATGATACGAACATTGGATAAAGAGTTGAGCAATATATACTATGAGCAATATATAGGAATATATAAGTCTCCAATCACGTCCATATTAACATTTTTCCAGTTTTGTCTATGATTGTATGTCATATATAATTATTATCATAGACTACTATTAATATATGATTATAATCTTTGATCTGAAATGTTAAGTAACCTGTGAAGTCAAGTGTCAAAATTGAGCAAAACTTTTAAATCGAATAAAGGGTTTTTTATTTGGTTAGAAAAATCCGCATCAAAATATTCAAAATGAGTACGTGCAATGTTGAAATAATAAAATTGATTGGAAAATATTACAATACTCCTGTGGGAAATGTTTGCTATAACACTGATAAGGTAAGAAATATTAATTTACCAATTGTATCTTATTAATATTATAATTTCAACCTTGAATATTGGACTGATGTTCCAGGTGCTAACCGCAGTGATAAATAAACAAAGTGTGGAAGGATTTGCCAGCATAGTATTAAGAATAGCAGCGAACAGTGGCATTAAAATGAGTCAGGATCAGCTACTACTTAGCTACCAGTGGCTTGAACACATTGCCATGTATTCTAACCAAGCTACACTCAACCCATCTTTCGCCAAGAACTTTTTAAAGGTATTTAGTGAATATAATATATCCTCATGCCTAGTTGTATAGGTAGTACCCACACACCCACTTTCCGCCATCCGTCTTTCGAGTCCATCGCCTTTACTCAAGCCTTTGAATTTCTTCTCAGATATATGCAGGTTTCCTTTCGATGTTTTCCTTCACCATAAAGCTCTTGGTGTGACTAATCACTGTACTTAAGTTTTGAAAAACTCATTGGTAGAGTCGGGATTCGAATTTGGGCTCTTTGTGTCGCAAGCAACTACTCAAACCACTCGGCCACCACGGCTCTTCTTTATTTAGTGAATATGACAAGTGTAAATCACTGTCTCGCTTGCAAAGCTTGCTTAGCACCCATACTTCCTTGTAGGCCTTTGTTTTTGCCATTGTTCGGTTGAATAGAACAGTTCTCAGGCCTTGTGTTATAATTGACAACTCAAACATATTAATATAATAATGTTACACAAATAATACATTTTAACAGGCTGTTAAGACTTTACAGTACAGGTCTGACTGTCATTATGTCACATGGATGTCTCAATTAGTATTTGAGACAGAGTCTACTGTTGCCCACTCACACCATTGACAACCAAGTTCAATCTATTCTAGTTTAAATAATAAACAAATAATCTGTAATATCCTGTTCATATAAAAATATGTTGTTTTTATTTTTCAGGACATCAACAAGGCTTTGCAGAGAAATACATATCTGACAGGACAGTTTCTGACTGTATCAGATATTGCTGCATATTATGTCTTATATCCAATATTGGTAAGTATCAAATATTAACTCTAAGCAGTTGTATTATAGTTGTATCTTTGGCAATTGGTATTTACTGTCTCTCCATATATTCACCAAGCCTTGACAGAGCCTTACAAAGTTGATACCATATTATATGAAATGATGTAAGATGGTAATTGAAAAGCTTGATGGGTGATTGATATTTCTATTTTCAGGAGCGGCTTTCAATATCAGACCGAGAATCATTTATTCACATTTGTAGGTGGTCAAAGCACATTCAAGCTCAACCCCGTGTGTGTGCGAGCCGAGCCCCACTACCATTAAACACTATCATTCTCTCTGTACTAGCTCCAGCTGTACACTAATTGCATAATAATTTATATGTGACATGAAATACTTGTTTTATTTATGTATCACTGCTATCTCTTGCTACATAAAAGAGATGGTGCAGGGTTAGATGACTATGTATGCACATTATAGACCTTAGTATATTTATTAACTGCATTTGAATTTATACTGCTAAGAATTGGTTTTCAATGTAGATTAAGATCGGCAATGAACCACGTAGTGTTATCAGTTAATTCAATATTTTATGTCAACTGCACTCATATATAGTTATATAATGTGCTGATAAAACAAGCTGGTTACTATGTATTCATATAACTTGAAAGTATTGACTGCAGTATTAATATGTATGAAGAATAAGGATTGTGAATAGGTCATAATTATGTGTGTGCATACGTATTATTTTATATGGATATTTGTTATTTATGCAATAGGTGAATATCCAGTTGTGAGTATTTAATTGAATTCAGTTTATATGATTGTATAATCATGCCCCATTCCACTTAAGATTTATTTTCGTAGTCACTTATTGTTGTCAGTAAGGAGGACGCTCTGAATATATAAACGAATGGTTTATAATGTATAAGTACGAGTGATTTTATTAAATTTGATTATAAAAAAAAATATTTTTTGTTTTATATTTCAGTTAACAAAACAAGTGCCTTTACCAAAACAGATTTTTCCCCACCAGTTGAAAAAAGTTAATTTGAATGAGCCCGTGTTGTACCATCCGCAACCATTTGCGTTTCCGGGATATCCAGCAGTCCTTTACCTTTGAAGTTGTTCTCTTGTAAATGGTAGTAGTTCTAATGTAATATTTATCTTACTGTAATGTTTCTCCTTATGACTTACAACAAATGTAGCAAATTGGAAGAAGTGCTTTTGAATTCAATTTTTTTATGGAATTATCTACTATCAGAATGAATGTACGATAGGATGACATTGAAACATTTAAATCTGATAGTCTTAAACTAAAACTTAACTTAAAAAAATCATTTTAATTGGATAAGAATTTAATGAAACGTTCGTTTTTATGTTTCAGACTTTATTCTGACTTGCATTGCTAATTTGCTACCAACTAGAACTTATTTTGTGTAAGGTACACTGTATCATTAGACGATGCGAATTATTAAAAACAAGATACCATTATAAACGCTTTGTAATACTTATTTGTTATGCTTTTTCCCCCGAGTGTTCACTTTCCGGTCGGCGAATCTGAGCATCAAACAACGTTCCAACTTGTTTGAGTAGGAACAGCCGTTGTCTTCGGCCTCTAAAGTTGGAAAAATATGTAATAAATTAAAAATTGTCTCGCGGGTCTGGTACCGTTTCTCAAGCACGTCAATGAACATACTTCTCTGAATTTCTTTTCAACTGTAGATTTCCGTATATAACACGTAGTGATTACTTAGGTAAGCATATCATCCCGCCGGGTCCCTCACGGGGTAGGCAGGGAGAGTAGAGCGCCAGTTCTGTCTATTTACAGAACTCTTTCGTTTCATCCTCATCCTCACGCCTTCTAATAAGGGTCCCCGAAGGGGTAGGCAGAGGTGTATAGGTATAATCTTTACCTCGCCGGTTTCGAGTATCTAACTCGCCGCTCCCTGTCATACCTACTTACCAACTTCGTGATCGCTCGTTTAATTTATTATGCAGATTATCATAATGAAAAACAAGAGCTGTAAATCTAAATCTATACCTACCTGACTGTAGCTCCTCGAAGCAAGCTCGGACCTGATCACGTAGCGCTGCACGAGACTGCTGTGACGTCACGGAGGTCTGAACCCTGTTCCATAGTTCAGTCTCACGGGGGATCCCGCGCGAGTCCACCTAATAGAGTCGTGCAATTAGCACCTAATGGGATGTTGAGGTCTATGGAATGTTGAGAAGTCTATGCAATGAGTTACAAGCAAAAAAAGTTATTACCATGTATGTGTTTTTTCTTATACCACATGGGTGGCAAACAAGCATGCGGTCGGCCTGATGGTAAGCGGTTACCGCCGCCTATGGACGCTTGCAACACCAGGGGTATCACTCGCGCGTTTCCGACCCTGCAGGAATCTTTTCGCACCCTGTTCTAAATAATGACATTTGATTGAATTGCGCGCCATAATCAATCTATGGTACGCGGCAGTTTTACATCTTATTATTGTCTATCGTATCCTTGAAAATACTGTGCACATCAAATTTAGGTGCTTAATATATTATCATAAATATTGAAAATGTATATATTGTCAGTTCTTACCACTTGCAAATTAGCGAACACACACTGGCTGAGACACTGTAAAAACAAAAGATTCATACAGATATCAGTTACAGAATGTATACCAACACCTAGACGTTTGTATATTTAAAAATATAGGTATTAATAAAAACATTGAGTGGAAATTCAAAGACGTATGTATATTTGTGTTTGAAAAACGGCGTTGGACTCGCCATCTGTAACGCTGAGACCTAAAATATACCTCCAGCAAAAATTGGGTATGAGGGTACTACACACCGCTGCCCCTTACACCGCGGAACCTTTTGGAGTGCGTGAAGAATATATTTTTTTAAAACCACAGGAGTGGCAAACAAGCATACGACCCACTTGATAGGAAGCGGTTACCGTAGCCTATTTACGCCCTCGATACCGAAGTACCACTTGCGCGTTGCTACTCTGTTCAGAGGGATATACTGTATTGGCAGCATAATATGAGTAATTATAATTCATACCTGATCAGTGTCTGGTTTATTGAGTAGTGGATCGCTGCGTTTGGTTCTATTGGCATTGCCATAAAATCTTGTTTCGTTAAGGGTAGCAGAGAGGCTTAATTCATCATCATCATCGAGGGTATCTGATGCATCGTTTAAATATGTAGTTTTCACTTGTATTTGGTCGATATCGCTGGTATCTCTTCTCTCATGACCATACTCATTCTGATTCTGTTTCAAGTTACTATCTATCTTTGGTGAGTTGTTTTCCGACCGGCGTTGTCTCGGACTGCTACTTTTTTCTGGGAAGGTGCAAGATTGAAGAGCAACGCCTACTTCTTCTTCTAACAATTTGATATTGCCATCTCCAGAGGAAGTGACGAGGATAGGCAGTAAAGCAAGGACTATTGCTGCACCAAACATTGCAACGCTACTCGCGGTTGACCAGAAACGGGTGTAAGTGTATATATTGGTTCGGCCACCCGGCACTTAGAGGAAATTAGGCAATTATATCAGGCAGGTGAGTGACAAGGCCAGTTTCAATGGTTTCTAGTAACACGGTTGTAGTTGACGTGACAGTAAATGCCACTGAGTATTCATTATTTTGTGCCTACCTAGGCGAACCTAGGCATAAAATACTACAGTTCCTACATTGCTAAAGTAGATCAGTTCATATCTATACATAATATATATAGGTATGTGCCTTTTAAATATATGCCTATACATTTTAATTTTAATTATTTATTTACTTTTCACAATTAGCTCGACAACGTGGTCATTTACGCTAATGTGGTGGTATAAGTTAAAAAAAATCATATAGGTAGGTACCGTTATTTATTGGTGATTGTCTCTTATTAGATCTAAATCATAAGGCACAGCCAATCTCAATCATAGACTCTGCTCTGCATCCAAATAGTCAAGTGAAATAAGTATTTTATTTGTTTGGAAAGACTTTAAATTTCTCATGATGCCGTGGTCGTCGAGTAGTTGTGTGCAACACAAAGTTCGTATCCCGACTGTACCAATGAGTTTTTCTGAACTTAAGTGTGTGGGTTAAGTTGGGTTGGGTTAAGTTGGGTGTGTGGGTATTAGGTACTTAAACACCTCTGGCTACCCGTTCGAGAACCGGGACATATTATTAAACTTCTAATTCAAATTAATGCAGAGGACAGGACGCTTCGCTAGACAGAGTGATTGAAGATGACCCAAAACAGATTGCCTAGGCGAGTAAAACAGGGTAGACCCCCAATCTGATGTTCAGAAGATATTGTGACGGCGCCTGGAAGGCAATAGTTGCGACAGGCACAGGTACGAAAAGGAGATGGAAAGGAGAGATTGAAAAGAGCTGATTTGTTTGATTGATGGCAAATCGTTGTTTTTATCATAAGTATTGATTTATGTGGTTCGATAATTGAGCGATGTGATAATATTTGCACATTACTTGTTGTAGATCATAAAACGATGTGCAATATGTAATATATCATTAATTATTCTATTGCATAAATTCTAGGTATACTTACCTAAATCTAAGAACATACATACTATTGCTGGGATTTCCATTACTAATGGCAAACCTTTACATAAACACAATGATTGAAGTGTTTGAGTTGACATCATCAGCATCAATGTGCGTGTATTTGTAAACATCGCAGCATAATGTTGTAATTAATGATAAAATATTATTAACCAGGTATAAATTAATAGGTCACGGGCAGGTTTGTTGACGGCTTCAACAGGTTATTTGTATAAGAGAAAAAAATAGAACATTGTCAACCTCAAGTAAGTAAACATTTTCTGAGTTGATCATCACCCTTTGACTTCGGAAATAGTACTTACGAAGGATGAGAGGTACAGCAGAGAAACAACATAGCTAATGAAATTATATATTTCGTCTTATCCCTTACCATAGTGTCCCCACTTGCCATTACCCCAACCACTCCACGAGGGTGCAGCATCTCTGCCGAATATCCTGGATCCGCCGTATCCAGAACCATAGGTGGAAGTGTAAGTGCCGTAGCCGCTGCCAGCTAGAGCCTTCACGTTGCTGATTAGACCGGATCCGATGCTCGTGACGCTCGCGTAAGTGTTGCCAACAACACCGCCGCCGGAGCCGTACCCCCCGTATGTGCCAGACAGACTAAATGTCACGGGCACGTTGATGGCTTTGTTGACGTAAGAAGAAGAGCGGATGAACGGCCAAAATGTCTCCGCGCTTTCCATTGTTTCTAGCGATGTCGTTGTTGCTGGAATATTGGAATATCTTTATTTAAGGTGGCAAACAAGGATGCGGTTCAACTGATGATGAACGGTGACTGTACCATTCAGATGCTCTGAACTCGCTCGTTAGTGTAACCCTTAAAAGATCTATTCTTATTCCTGAAGAGGCTGAAGAAACAATTATAGTGTTATTATTTGAACTCTAACGAATTATTAAATAAGTCACCGTACCAAAAATACAAACTTTTAGAATAGGAAGCATGATCGGTAGTGTCTCGCTCAGCCCTCGTGTTAGAAGTGTAAGGCTTGGTCCACTGTTCAGCTGGTGGGACTGAGTCGCTAGTTTCCGTGAGCGGTGGACTCGGTGACAAGTATAATGCTGGGTCCAACACAGCACTATTCGCTAGTCCAAGCGCCAGTGCGCTAAACAAAACTAAGAAAATCTGAAATGAGGCAAAATTCCAATATTTAATTGAACCGCTTGTTTAGTACCTATAAGATAATGGCTTGGGTTCAATACTCTACCAAGTTTTTGAAATGTAAATACATAGTGGTTTATTTAACCTTGCAGTGTAGGTACAGTAACCTTATAAATATTTCAAACAACTATATGAATTCCAGTTAATTGCATGCGTAGGAGTACCTACATAGCACTTGATTCCTTGGCGCTCTCACCATCAGGACGATCGAGGGCTAATTGCTAATTCATCATCATCATACCAAATCTCTCAAAGGGTAGGCAGAAAGAATAGACTAAGAAAGAATAGGCAGAAAGAAAGAATAGCAGAAAAAACACAAAATTTAAATAACAAATATACCTAAAGCTAAAGCTAAAGTGCCCTAAAGCTTCTTTTAATATTGTAATGCGAAAGTTTGCGATCATAATAAATAAACACATTGGGACTATTCCAAACAAATTGACATAGTCCCAAATTGTGCAAAGCTTGTGTTATGGTAACTACACAACGATATATTTACTTATATAGAGAGATATATACTTAAATACACAGGACATCCAAGTCTAAGGTACAAATACTCGTGTTCATCACACAAATATCTACGCTCAGCGGGATCGATACCGCGACCTCAAGTTTCGCAGTCAGGAGCTCTAACCACTAGACCAGCCGTAAGAAAAACAAACATCCTCAATGTTTGTTTTTCTTTCACGCGAAAATAATGGACGGGATTTTATGAAATTCTTCACAGAGATAGACTACTCGCTGGCTTAACATATATGATAAGTTATATTCGAGAATTAAAACGATTAATTTAATTAAATTTTACGCAGCGAAACCGCTGGACAATTCCAGGTTATTATAAATTTAGGAGATGTTTTTCTTAGCCCGTTTTAGAAAGATTATAAAACAACTTTCCAAGAACTAAGTAGCATGTTGTACCATAAAGATGCCTTACCGTCATTATGAACTGATATTGTTGCTTACGACTCAAAAAGGAAAAAGCATTTTAAATCAAGCTTGAAATTACGCATTATTGATGGTTATTATCTCAGTGCTAATGCAACATATAATTTTCATGAATATCTCACAGCAGCATATGTAAATGGACAGTTTAATTAAGTGTTAACAATTTTCCTGGACTTAGATCATCATTGATGCAACATTAAATTTATAATTTTGAACGTGTTCCTTGTAGTGCCACTTAGAAATGGCAAATACATTTACCGTCGGTAATTAGTTACAGTCAAATAAAGCTGCTTTCGAGTAGACCTCAGTAGAGATGAAAGACATGCGTTCTTTATGCTGCTAACACAACTATACCTCGCAAGGTCGGCCACGCGCTAAGTGCCTTCCCCACGTATTGCAAGCGCTTATAGGCTTCGGTAACCGCTTACCATCATGCGGGCATTATGGTGGCTGCATGATGGTGTAGCAATCTTTTCAGCTTAAAAGAAGAGTCACGCTTGGTGTGCCACTTCAAATTCCAAACTCAGCCCATTGTTTCATAGAAAAATAATAATTTAATAAAGCACTGCATCTTGAGGTGGATCTCGGATCTAGTTATTTATGGATAGACTATATTAAAATGAGATATATATACTTTTAGGACTAATTACAATTCGCGCTACAAAAATTCGGATCGACATTAAAAAAATTACACTTACGTGCATGTTGAAAAAATATTCTTCCAAATATGTGTTTTTTCCGTATCGTTAAAACTGAGTAGTAGACTATCCTACATGATGGTCAGTTGTATTATGAATGCGGAGAAAGGCTTTCTCCTCGGGATCACTTACGTTTTAATGCCCTTGTCAAGGACGGTGACTATATAAGTGACTGACCCTCGAAAGTTACGTAACGTGTGAATTATCTAGTTATACATCCCAAATTTAAATTCGAGAGACCCAAAAAAATATACAGCGATGATATACTAACCATAGACTTACAATTATAACTTGCCTTAGTACAATTTGATCGTTCAAATTGTTAATATTTTATCAGTATTTATATGACTATTTTTTAAACAAAAGACACGACAAATGAGTACTTAATGCACTAAAAAAACGAAAAGCAGTACAAGCTCCAAATTGATATATGTGATGATATGACCTACACGCCCACTTTCCGCCAGAGATATATCTTAGGTGCCAACGTGACGGATGGCGAGTACATCGCCGTTACTCAAGTACGACTATACATACGCCTTAGAATTGCTTCTCATATGTATGCAGGATTCCTTTCGATGTTTTCCTTCACCGTAAAGCTCTTGGTGTCATTCATCAATCACTGTACATAAATTCAGAAAAACTCATTAGTACAGTCGAGATTCAAACTTGCGATCTTTGTGTCGCAGGCAACTACTCGGACCACTCTACGGCTTTCGGTATTAACGCGTTTATTGAGGAAGGCTGTATGTCAGCGAGCTACTACCTAAGAGACCGTATAATAAAATTTTAATCGGGTGTGAGTCATGAGTATGAGAAGCTGAAGAGTTAAGGTCAACAAAGACAGAAACTATGCATATACTTTGTGGTCTACTATGAATGAGTAGTAAATACCCTATAGACTGTTTTTAGTTATGGCTACACTTGCGGTTATAAAGGTATTTTTTGTTCTAGGTACACTTAGCAAGAAGTGAAATACATCTTCAGGTAGAAAACTGGAAATCTAACATTTGCAAATGTCAAAAAAAATATATACAATCGAACATAGAACCCATAGAACATTTAATTTCGCTGGCTAGGGAAAGCTGTTTTTCTCATTGCTCGAGATATTATTTATTTATATATCTGTATCTGGCTTTGCGATTTTGATTTATAAAATATGCCGAGGGTCCAGTTGGGCCTAAAAAAACAGTTCCGCACTTTGAAGATAATTGGTATTGTTAAAAAGGCAATTTTGAGTGCAATGCACTCAGAATTGGGGGCCTGTTGAAAGCAATGTTTTGACGATGAGTAAAGACTGGGTAACATTAATGTTATGGTTCTTGAAAAATAAATATTAATATTATTAAGTACTAGCGGTCCGTCCCGGCTTCGCACGGACATAAGATTTTTTTAATAGAAGAAAATATAACCTATATCACTCAGGGTGAATGTAGCATTCCAATGGTGAAATAATTTTTCAAATCGGGCAGTAGTTTCGGAGCCAATTCAATAAACATACTTACATACAATGCTTACATACAAATCTTTCCTCTTTATAATATTAGTATAGACTAGCTGTGCCCCACGGTTCCCGCGCTAAATTTGATTTCATTTGATAATTTTTTACTGCTTTTTTCAGGAATAAAATTTATCCTATGCGTTAATACAGCTAATAATATATATCTGTGCCAAACTTCATCTTGTTTCTGGTTCGTGAAAGAGAAACAAATCTCCTCACAATTTTTTTCTATTTTGGTGAAATACAATGTACACAACATACATATCATCACTCCGAGTTCCTAACGGGGTAGGCAGAGAGTATGGAGCGCCAGGTCTCTCTACACTGTACTAGAATGTACTCAATAAACAGTAGTAAAATTCAGGGCGCTCAATTGTAGGGGCCCATCGAGGTTTGAACCCGAAATCTCGTTTCTGCAAGTGACTACTTGGCCTCTACGTGTCTTATATACAAATAACATAAACACTTTACCGAGAGTTATCACTTTTTATACCTTTACGCCCGCATACCCTGCATAATAATTAATATGGTCTCAAAATATATTTTTTTCCTCAATTTACTGGACATACAGCATTATACTATCAGTCTAGATTAATGTGGATGCTTAAAAACATAAATTGAATGGTCTTCTACTGACTAACAGGAAATATCAACGTCTTTTGCGTTGTTAATTATAATTTTGATATTCTTTTATTATTTTGAATCGTGCGAGGAACTCGTATGAATTATAAATATATTATTCACTTTACAAGTGACGATCGGAATGATAAAATCAGAGGAAAATACAGACATGTATTTGAGAGTACTTGCGAAGAGATCTGTATATACAAGAATAATTAGTGATAATTATATAAATAATATCTTCACGCCTTCCCACAAGGGTCCCCGAAGGGGCAGAGGTGTATAGGTAATATCCACACACCTACTTTCCGCCAGAGGTATATTAGGTGCCATGCCTACCCCTTCGTGGACCCTCGTAGGAAGGAAATATATGGAAACAGTTACTACAAGAACGACTACCGAGTAATAACTATAAATATTGAATAGACTCAGATGTTACCTTCCATTGTCTCCGACAGGATAGGCGGGGTTCATTAGAGAGGACTCAGACAACTCGCTTCCTTCTGCACTATTCTTCGACAAAAACTTTTTAAAGCGATTTTGATGATGAATATATACGTTAAAGTTTATTTTAATGTCTTTTGTGACGTAATTCTATTTACAAACTAGCTGCCCTTGGGTGAAAAAAGAAAAGCTCCTGAAAAGCACCATCTACCGGGTTCAATTGTATTTTCAAACCTTCAAGGGACCTACACAAATATACACACAAAATTAAATCAAAATCGTTCCAGGCGTTTAGGATGATGGGAATTTATGAGCGTTAGGAGAGCACGCAATTTTTGACACTTAATCTACACTCATATTATAAAAAGGCAGACTTTGTTTAAACGGGCTAAAGTCAGGAAACTAAGCCGATTTTAAAAATATTTTCTATATATATCCCGTGTATTAGGAAAATCCATAGGCTTATATATGAAAAAAAAAATACAGACGACACTAAATATTAGTGTCTGTCATATGTAAATATTTGTATTAATTTACATTGTGCTAATGATATTATTTAGTGGCGAGTATAACGAGTTTAGTGTTCAGAGCTGCCCTATATATTGCTTGCATTGCAATCAGGTAACATTGTTCGCTAGAGACTCCCACGATGAACACTGTGAGTATTAGAAAAATACAAAGGGTTCGATTTTTAAATGGTTTTATTCAGCTTTCTTTGTTTGTTTTGGTTTTTTGGGTTGTTTCAAATTCACTACTTGACGCCGACGAAACGGCTTCCCACAATACATACTGAGAGTCTAAGCCAAGGAGGTGTATCAACACCGTTTTTTCGCCGGAGATATATTTTTGGTGCCAACGTGACAGATGGCGAGTCCACCGTCGTTACTCAAGCAAGGCTATACGTTCCCTCACAATGTTTTCCATCACCGTAAAGCTCGTGGTGTGACTTATCACTGTACTTAAGTTCAGAAAAACTCATTGGTACAGTCGGAATTCGGACTTGCGATCTTTGTGTCGCTGTATATATATTAAGATATTATATAATTACAGATGACAATAGCTTTTATGGTAATGTGCGTCTGCGTGGCGTTCACGTCAAGTTTGCCGACGGCGGAGCAGCTGGTGCCTGTGCGTGAGACTGGCGTGGTCACCGAGGGTTTGGAGGCCCAGGAGTCTCGTTACGGTGGAAACGCCGGGGCGCCCATCACTGGATACGGATATGGTGGATATGGCGGCGGATACGGTGGACATGGATCCGGACACTATGGCGGCGGTTGGGGTCGTGGATAAAAAAACTAAGCCGTCTTACCTGTCCTTTGTTGCAATTATTTTATATATATCGGCCGCGAATAATGTTTAATCTATACATTTATGCATGTAAATAAAAAAATATCTGTTTGTACTACCAAAAGAACAGTTTTTTTCTTATACTTACTCAATAACATACCAAATAGTTCCTATTATTTTTTGTCAGTGTGCAGTCTTCCACACTATTTTGACAAGACTTTCCTTGGCTGGTATACTTGATGCTATAATTACTTATAACTATTTTTGGGCTATTTTGATGTACCCTTGTGGTGGTATTTATGGGTTTGATATAAGTAGATAAAAGCTACTTGGTTATATACCTACATCAACATCATATTACATACATTATCATATCAACGGTAGCCTGTGCTGACCTGGGAGTCACAGACTACTCTTTAGGTTCCATCTATTTTCATGACATTTATTTATTTATATTATATACGTGGAGGTGTAACAACACACATTTTTCGCCAGTCATATAGGTGCCCCAATGCTGATGTGGCGCATTTTGGTTGCATGGATGAGAATTACAGTTAAAAAACTGTTCCTGATACAAAAAGTTGATAAAAACTATCCCCAAAGCTGATTGTACATTTTTGAGTTCAATAGGTACGGTTTGAGTTTAATAGGTAAGGTAAAACTTTTCAATCTTTTATAGTGTACAAATACCAAGTTAAAACTTTTATATTTATGGATATTATAAAAAAGGTGATCCACAATGTCAAAACTAAAAACATGCGTTGGAGTGAAAAACATTTTTTTATTCTAAATTAGGTCTAAAAATACAAGAGTCGATAAACACAGAGTTGAGTGCTCAGTAGTGTCGTGTAATCGTTTAGCCATGTCTCCATCCACCGTTGTATCCCCATCCACCGCTGTGTCCCCATCCACCGCCTTGTCCCCATCCACCTCCGTGTCCCCATCCACCTCCATGTCCCCACCCACCACCGCGTCCCCAGCTCCCGCCGTGATTCCATCCACCGCCGCCATGCCCCCAGCGTGATTCCTCCGGCTGGAGGCTCTCAGTTTGACTATCATCTAAGACAGCAGCCATTTGGCTCGGGGAAGAGTTCAGGGGTATTGGTTTGGTTCCAGCAGATACATACGCCACTGAGGCGCATGCTACCAAAAAGACAATTATTACCTGAGACAAAAAATTATATAAGTTACATTTAATAATACTTCTTTAGACATATCTTCACATTTTCCCACAAGGGCTCCCGAGAGGGTTGGCAGAGGTGGGACACACAGTTCGCCGGAAATAGATCTAACAGAAGTATGAAGGATTTGGGTGTCATCACTGTACCTACATAAGTAAAAGTTTATATTGGATTACAAATTAATTTGTGCCTACTTTTAAAAATTATATCTTTAAACAGTCCTCTTGCATTCGTTGCGTTTCAGGCAACTACTCGAACCACTCGGCCGTCACGGCTTATATGTAGTTGAATGTCCTGGTGGACGAATATAAAGCCACCTCGTCTGTTATATCTTTTGAGGTAGTTATGAATCGATAGCATATGACATGTTTCCAAGACATACATACATTTATAAAAAAGTTGCGTTAGTTGACCACGTTCCAACCTCTATCTTTATTATAAATATATTTCTTCTGTGCGTATGTATGTCACTAAACTTGATTTGAGAATGGTTTATATTAACAATTGGACCCGATAGGTGGCGCTGCGACAACTAGTTACAAATAAATATCAACCTATCAGTCAAGGACGCGGCTATATGATTAGGCTTGTGCGTATATACTATTTAATTGTGCATTGTAACATTTTGAATGTTACATATTACTTCTTAAAAGTGAAAAATCTGCGGCAGTCAGTAAATAAAAGATTTATCACTGTTTATTTTTGATTCGATTCTTTTAGTGACACGAATCCTACTAATAATTTTGATATTGTTGCGATCGTTTGTGAAGATGTTTGTTCCCCTGCAGCCTGTTTGTTCACGCAGCGACTGAATAGAATTGGATGAAACTTGGCACAGAGAGTTTACAAGTTTTTAATATAAAACATAGGACATGTTTTATAAAAAAAACAGAGTAAAAGCAGGTAAAATCCAATGAACTCAAATTTAACGCGAGTGGAACCACTGGGCACAACTATTAAATACGTTTTATACGTCCACAGACGCGTATATCTGCTTTGAATAACATATTTACTTCAGTAACCTATTTCGAATTGTATGACAAATTTATATATTTAAATATATATTAAAAATAATATATATATTACAAATTTATAATAAACCAGAAAAAAGAAGAATAAATTACAAAAAAATCGCAATATGGGAATAATATAAATTACATGTGTTTGTGTACTCACCGTGTTCATTTTGCGAGTAATTGCACGACAATGTTTGCTGTGTGCGAACGCAGAGAGCTTTATACATGCTCGCTTTTATACCGTAATCCAAACATTACATTGCTTACAACTTAGCCGGATATTTTTTTATACACCTAAATTGAATAAGCACACGTCCCATCTGGGCTTAATTATGACGTGCTATTTACAATCAATTTAAGAGGGCTTAAGTGACATTTGTATACGGCAATTTAAAGCAGTCCCTTTCTCATCCTTGAATGTATACATTTAAAATTTAAATGGTATAAATAATATATAATAATAATAATAATCCTCAGGCCTTCCCACAAGGGTCCCCGAAGGGGTAGGCAGAGGTGTATAGGTAATACCCACACAATCACTTTCCGCCAGAGGTATATTAGGTGCCAACGTGACAGATGGCGAGTCAATCGCCGTTCCTCAAGCACGACTATACATACGCATTTGATTTTCTTCTCAGACGTATGCAGGTTTCCTCTCGATGTTTTCCTTCACCGTAAAGCTCGTGGTGTACTTAGGTTCAGAAAAACTCATTGGTACAGTCGGGATTCGAACTTGCGACCTTTGCGTCGCAGGCAACTGCTCGAACCACTCGGCCACCACGGCTCTTGGTATAAATGTTATAATAATTTTTAGTACATTTTATTATTAATTATATCAATTTATTAATTATTGTGTGCTACGCCCATTATATCGTATACGGTATTACGGTATATTGTCAGTTATAATATTTGTAAACTGTTGCAATATAAATAAATAAAAAAATTACAATAGCATGGCATGGTACTTCCCCTAGCAGTTGGTATGCGGTAATATTTCTAAGAAGCCAAATCGTCCTTGGAATTATAAGTAGAAGATCTAGTTGGCATTGTTTTATTTGCTTTACAACTAGTCTTGGGGTCTAACTAAGACACGCTGTTGTTGTCATTATACTTACTGGCGTGCAAAAGGGACTGATACATAGACTACTATTCATATACTAGAGACTGATAAATATGACGTCTATAAAGCTGTCCCGTTCGCAATACTGAATGTTGGTTTTAATTTGGTGGACAATAATACTCAATGCTCCATGTTCGTTACCTCTATTCACATACATAAGGGTTCTCTGTGTTGTTCATATCATTATACGAATATTATAATTCAAACTCGTTCGGTAGTCGTCTGCGACACAAAAATTGCAAGTTCAAATCACGTTTGTCACAATCACTGTTTCATGACTTTTACTTAACTAAAGTACAGTTATTAATACACATACTACGAGGGTTACGGTTAAGGAAAACATCGAGGGGAAACCTACATGTTTCAGAAGAAATTAAAAGACTCGCCATCTTTCGCGTTAGCAGTTAAATATGTTTCCTCACGATCTTCTCACCATAAAGCATAAAACCGGACTATAATAATACATTTTGCATTATGTACTTTACTTTCTTTTATTAAACAGTATTTATAGATTAATTACTGACATGATTTTTTTGTTGAATTTATTTATATTAACACTTATTGAACACTACACAACTAAGGATAACAAATTATTCTATCATTTTTTTCGACACACTTCTGCTCTAATTTTGTGGTCAGGCTAGTTGTGGCTGGCCTCGATATGGCTGGGACTGTTGTTGTAAGTGCAGTTGTAATAGGTGCTATCGTGCTGAAAAAGTGAGAATATGGTGTAGTCAATAGATGACGCTCTGTCGTTCTCTTACGAGTCTGAGCACCCGTACTCAATTGGTTACCCTCATTGACTTCCAAGGGTGGTCGTCTGTAGTTCGTGAAAGGTCCGATTGCATACCCACATTCCATTCTGTTGCCTCGGATATGACACCCGTTACCTATATCGATGGTAACGTCATCATGTATTTGGATTCCTTTATTCCTATCGTAACCACATTCAACTCTATTACTAACGTGTCTGCATTTATTCAGGTCAAATATGTACCGGTTAGGATTTACTGCGTGGTCTTCGTTACTTCGTCTCAATACTTTCGCACCAGAAGCTATCAATTTGATAAGGTCGTTCTGATTTTTGTTAATATTATTATTTAGTTTTCTTTTCATTTCTGCACTAAAAAATTTTGAATGTTCATCTTTTTTCACAACTTCATTCTCTTCAAACGATAAGAAATCATCGCTTGTCGTTGGAGCCGCATCGATTGCTATTAACACTCTGCCTATTATGAAGCATGCCTGATAGGAGGCTTTACTAATCATACTTAATTTAAGATATTTAATTGACACCATAAAATATCTTTAATATATTAAATATTTAAAGAAACACTAGGTTTCAATGAAATATTTACTGTGACTGTGAATGATTGTGACATACCAATCAATCGTGTGGCGATAAAGTTCAACGTGCTTATTGACCGTTTTATTAGATTTTCCGTTCTCTTTATTAAAATTTTAAATATACGGTCTAACTTCAATTGCAAATATTCTGGGGTCGACAGTTGATGGAGAAAACGGAAACAGTCACTTCAGTGACACATAGATGTTGCGCTTGGCTTGTGAAGCAGAAATTATATATTCATTGTCCTAGTACCTTTACATAAACATCGGTACAAGCGGTTTAGCTGCAAGTTAGAGAAAACTATCAACACATGACTATTGTAGTATTTTTTATTGTCTATTAGATTCAGTCTTACCACTCACTTAAAAAAAAAAAAATTTTGGCAGTAATTGTCAACGGCTGTCAAGTACGCGAGTACTTTCTCCATAATGTCCAAATAAATAAAGTATATTAAATTCGATAATCAATAGAAATAAATTGATAATACTATCCTCAGATGTATTTAAAATGTCGTCTTTGTATACTTCTTTATTAACTAAATAGAATGCTGGTAAATGAAGAAATGCAATGTGTGGTCCTCGAAGAAGTAAGTATTAGTTAACGGATAATCCAAGTTTATTTGTAGATTCCGTTTAGAAAACATAATGTTACTTACGTTTATAAAATGCAGGAGACAAAAATAAAAAGAAACAAGAGACGAAGATAAAACCAAAAACCAAAAAGAAACGAGGATGTTGTAACAGATGCATAAAAGCAATAATAAGAAAAACTTGTGGTTGGTGTTGTAGACGTATTAAAAGATGCGTAAAAAGGAAGGTGTTTGGAGTACCACAAGAAAAACTGGCTAATTATCAAGTTGGCGGAGTAAACCTTGATAGTCTCAAAGATTTTATTAAAGCTAAAATAGAGACGAAAAAATCCGTCAACACTCTCTTTAAAAACAAATTGTCCAACGCAAACGTTTCTTTAAAGAATGCTCATTTACTCGATGGCTCGAAGCCCGCCGAATTGATTAAAAAGTTCTCTATAACTGGCTCCAAAATAAATATTCTAAATAATATGATGGAGGACTATAATAAAGGCAAATTGTCGCTATCGTGGATAGGAAATAAATCGGCTCTTGACGTGGATAAACTTGATAAAACTAAATTGAATACAATGTTACGTGATTATGACGCAGCACGAAAGAAGAAAATACTTGGGTCGCTCAAAAATTTTAATGCTGTGGACATAAAACAAAAGTTCGCCAACGATTTCACAGGATCAAAAGAAAAGCTTTTGGAAAGAATGGTGGACGATGTGAAGCAAGGGAAGGTTTCTTTATCAATGTTACCTAATAAAAGTAAATTGGATGTCAAGAAGTTAACGAAAGATGATATGGCTAAGATGCTAAAGACCTACGAAGAGGGTCAAAAGAAAAGAGGATTTTCATTTCTAAAACAACACTTACAGCCTATGATTGAAGAAGCAAAGAAAAAATTCTCTTACTCAGATCTAGCTAAATTTAAAAACTTTTAGTTTGTCATGTTTTTTTGCTATGTGTATAATGTACTGGAAACTTGTATAGGTACAAACACCTGAATATATATTCTAGTATGAAATTATGTAGTAAGTAGTTAAGTATACTTGTAAATATTTTATATTAAAAACTAGCTGACCTGGCTGGCTTCACTTGGGTGGACTATGTTTTTTATTCACAAAGATTATGGACAGAGTATTTGAGTATCATCGGAATTAGAATTAAATTTAAGCTTTTTTCTTTTAAAAATGACAAATCTTATGTGGCTTATACTCTAATGTTATTTTATTAACTTTGTCGTTTCATCTTCATAGCATTGAGTTCTTTAAAAATACATTTGTCGACAGATTTAGACGACACAGAACCTTCATACGAGTTTCAAATGGACAGCCAAAGTTCAACGAGCAACCATTACTTAAAAAGAAAACTATTCGGCCTAAAAAAGAAACAGAAGATAATGCATCGAAAGGTATAGTTTTGGAACCTGAAATATATTTCCAGGGTCGAAAACAAAGTTTCAAAGATAAAATTAGTAGAAAGATGTGGAAATTAATTGACAACGAAGTACTCGCAAACGTAGCTGACAGTCCTAACAATTACTTGGTCAAACAGAATTATGACGTGAATGACACAGATTTCCTTGAACCTAAAAACGACGAAGCGGGTTCAAGTGGAACGGATTATTATAACGACGAACTAGTAGATAAAGATAATAAGGACGAAAAGAAAAATACGTTAAAACGTAGATTAAGACGACATCTCTGGCGGTGGTCCAAGAACGCAATCAAGGAAAACGAGTATTGGAGTACACTAATGAAACAAAATAACATCCATATTGACAACATAAACATAGATGCAGTAGATCTTAGTTTAATTGATGTTGACGCTCTGGGCATTGAAAACAAACTGATGAAGCGTACAGTGGTTTGGTTGTTGAAATAAAAAACCATGTTTTGATTCGAATATATCTTTTATTTTATTTGTAGATTTGATATTTAATATAATTCTAAGGAAAGTTTTCTGGTAGTCTATTTTTTTTCAGGAGATGCAAGTAGTCACTTTAGTGTTTGATACTTACTTAGTGTCAAAAGCTTACCAAAAGATCCTTCTGCCATCCTTATTAAAAATTATGAAAGAGATGTACAAACATCGTTCGAGTATACATTTCTTCAATATCAATATGTTTTAAGCGGCCAGCAAATTTTAGACTGCAAGATTGTACAACTCTCACTTTTGCAGCATTAAAATAGTAGGCGTTACTATTATTCATGTGGTTTTGTAGATACACCTTCTTCGGATATAATTATATTATAAAGGTGCTCAAAATATTTCATTAGATGTAAAGAATAAAAGCCTGTACATGTCAACACGATTAATATTTTTTTTATAGCTTTCTTATTCCGCAGCTATTGAAAATTTAATTGAAAAAAAAAATTATATTTCAAATTACAGCTGATAAGGGAGATGCTAAGAAGAAACTTCACTGTACTACTGGTAAAGTTATTATTGTTCAAGATAATAGGATAAATCTTTGACTTGCTTATTTAAGTATAATCTGCTTTTCTAGTTCTGCAGTGCAGTACCTCTATTGATCAAAGCCAGATATTGCGGGTCCGTTGAATCAAAAAATGGGAGACGGCAAAATCAAAATACATTCTCCACAAAATTTGTCCAAACAGAGAGGCCCAACAATGGGAACCGACCAAGAAAGCGATGTTGCTACGATTTCGATGCGACTCGTTGTCGCACAATCAAGGATAGAGTGCTCTGTGGATATGATAAGAACATTGGAAGACCTCATCAGCAGATGTTCCTTTGGACTTGTCAGGTGGGTGCCGGCTAATAGGTGGGAGATACGAATGCGGCTACAAACATGGACCGTTCACAAATATGAGGAGGCCTAAAATAGAAAGTTATTTTCCAGAAGATATTGTTGATAAACCAGGCCAAGATCATACGCTTACCACAAAAAATAGAAGAAAATGTGTAGAGATTGACAATCGTATAGTTTGTAAGGACGTGTAGAGTTGTGGCTAACAATAGAGGCGTGGTTGATTATGAAATACATGAATTAATACCCGAAAACGAGTAAGTTGCTGAGGGTTTTGAAAAGTAAACAGAATTTACAACTTATACAAAAATTTATTAAATGTCTAAGTTTTATATTATATAGTATTATTGCGGGTATCTCTTATATTATCTTGCTCTATATTCCAATGTATGTTTTTCTTCTATATTAATTTTTTTTGCGCTCCCTTTTTTAAGACCACGCTGCAGTTTCAAAGGAGGTAAATGCTATTTTTTGAGAAAAACGTTCTTAATGCTTTTTTTTATTTTTCTCCATATACCTATATATTTTTAAAGCGCTTTGGTTTCTATTCTTAAACTTGATGTAAAAGAAGAATTTGTAACAAACACTTTATAACTAAAATAAATATTCCTTACACTAGATAATAGTTTCACACTCGAAATACTGGTATCACCAGAAATGTAATTCACAGAATCTTTGCGATTGTTCAGATGTATATTAATGGTTCAGTCATAATCAAACGCCATCGTCGCCCTATTGAACAAATTACTATTATCATCATTTAGCATCATAAAGATTTCTTTCAATATACTTGTTTCTGTATCGTCTTTGGGGTATATTAAATCTATGTAATTTGTCAACGCTTGAGCCATACTTCGTTTTTCGTCTCTATGTTCAGTCATTATAAGACCTCGTAGCCAGTCCTCTAGGACCCGACAGTTACAAAATGTGACTAGCAGAGCTATTGTAACAGTCGCCAGCACGATTCTCCTCGTGGCCATCCTGTAAAGAAATCAATTTATAGTTTGACAAGATATCACTATTCGAATGTGATACACTTGAATGTAAATTATAATATTCAATATCTATCTACATATAATTACAATACATGGGAGCAAAAGTTGTCAATCAAGTCTGTTGCATAATTATACAACGCAACCAGTTTTTTTAAACAATAAGGCAGGCCTTTATCACGACGTGCTGTAATAATAGTTTGAAAATGCCTAAAGGGACAGTATAGGACGTAAATAAATCTCTGTCTCTTTCAAACTCATAAATATTTATAGCACGGGAACGATCTCAGGCCATAAATTAATAAAAAGCGTACTATTTCTCTGTTACGGTGTGTTAATTTTCAAAAAAATACTGTATTTTTGTTGTCATGAAACGCAAATTCGGTATTTGTACAAAAACACTTAAGTATTTGTATAATGTCAATGCTTCAATAAAATATAATAAATTTGTTGGATTGGACTAACCTACTGTGACAATACAGTCCTAGGCTTAATATTATTTACTATAATGCTATATCTATAATGGACTAACTAAGATCGGATCTAAAAATACAATTTATTTAGATCCAAATCAAGCAACTTTTGATGAAAAAAAAAAACTCCACTCACCTGGTAAATATTATTTTTATTTATATCACGACTCCTAAGGACGGTACGCACGGGTGTGTAAACCAAACAAAGTCAAAGAATTTGCATTCTAAATGTTCATATATGGTGTGTTTTTTGTAAATTTTAACCTGAATACCACTTTTTTTATTCACTTTTATGTTTACGGAAGTAAGAGCCGCGACTACTTTGGAAGTCCGACTGCCTTTGCCACCACACACACAACTAGTCACTGATATGTCAACTTTCTTCCACTCGCCTCGGGAGGTGGTATCGAAGGATGTAATATAATACATTAGTAATGATAACCTGGCCGTTGTTGTGGATATAGGTTCCAACATTTCGAAATCGTCATTACAAAATCGTCAGAAATAAGATTCTCGATGTTTCGTTTATTTAGCCTGCTTCTCCTACTTGCCTTGCTTGAGTAATTGCTTCCAGTCCGGGAATTCGCATACTTGAATAAGCGATGGATTGTACCTAATATAAAAGCCACGACCTTATTCTGACGTTAGTCGTTATACCTAACAAATCAAAATTATCATTCATATATATTTTTTTAATAATGTTAGCTCTCTTATTTTGGTTGCTATAAGATTATTTTCGATTACGACGACGGAGCCTTATATCAATAATGATATTATTATGACAACTAAGAACCGAATGGGTGACATACGTACAAAAAAATAAGAAATCGATGAAGCGGCTTGGAGAAGAATAAGGAGCAGTCGCAAACTGGAAGTGGATAGAAGGACAGACTTAGTATTTTTCCATTACTGGTACAAAATATGTAGAACGTAACATGTAACGTCACGTGAATAAATTAAAGAAAGGCATTAACTATAATTAATTAGATATGCATAATTCAAAAGTTATACTTAACCATATCAGCTTTCTATAACCCACTATTATTTCTCTCTAAAGTGGGTACTACCGATACATCTCTGCCTAACCCTTCGGGGACTTTTGTGGGTAGGTGTGTGGATATATGTATGCTATATAAGTCATGTTTCTACCTATGTTTTTTATAGAAACAATGTTTAAATTATAAAACTACCTATGTTTTTGGAACAATCCACCCGATGTACCCAAACCATTTCATTCGAAAGGGAATGAAGTGAAGATTGTTTTAAGCAAAAGATACAATGTATTTTTTGCTTGCTGGCTATTCTCTAGTATTATATAAAACTATATCATAATATATACATTATGTTACTATTCCACAATGGATTACAAAAGCAACCTCAGATTAAATAATAAACAAATTTGTAATATATTTTATAACCACCACACAAAATTTAAGAATATTATGGTAAAAATTCTCAAATATTATGCAGGCTTTGGTATTCACACCAATGCCTGCAAGACTAACTTTCATTGTCCTGTCGCCTAATCGAGTATGCACGTCTGCTCTGTAGTGCTTATTAATATGTAGGTAAGAGAGTAGGTAATGCTTCAAATTAAATAAACATTTGTCATTGTCTGCTACAATTTGCTACCAATCTACTAAGTATGTATTTTTTTTATACGGTAAACTTAGTAAATTGTTTTCGGTAAACGTAATGGAGATATTTAATTTAATCTGACGTGGCATTATTAAAAAAAACCTATAAAAAAATTAAAAAGATAATGGTCAAGCACGATTCTGACTGGCGAGGTTGCGTCATGTTTGCGAATAAGTATTCTAACCAGGTTTGTTTGTACACTTTTTTGTTGATTTCTCCAATTTTGTTCGTTGGGGATATTTGTTTTGTGTCTATACACGAGCATAATTTTTAAGTATGTATATCGCTTTTTGACTTAAACTTTTTTATTTTTCATAATACTGGCCGGATCTATTAAAATATATACATACATTATACTTGTTCCTTGATAAGTAAATATTATATATGTGTACCAGGCAATACTTTATAAAGTTCTTCTGACAAACGGATAAGTAAGGTAGAGACTGACGAAAAATATTGTTTAGTTTTCTAGGGCATCCTAAGCGAGGCTATTAATTTAATTCAAAACGTCTTTTCCGAACGGATTTCCTCAATCTGACGTCATCGTTTCTAACAATCAAGGAGATAGTTACGTAGATTAGTTCACCCAGTAATAGTATTCTGCAATCCTTGACACACTGATAGAGCCATTGTGACATTTGTATTATATATTTATGTATGTTTTCTCTCTTCACGAAAGTTTAGGCAGATTTTATAATAATTATAACTTAATAACATTTAGTATCTACGGTAGTAAATTCTTTACTTACTCTCATTCTGTGTATATTAATGTTATTTTTAGCATAAAGCGTATATATCTCATTGATATATAGAACAAGTGAAGTATTGTAATCTGAAATATTGTCTGGTTTCTTTGGTATAGAACTGGTAGAGAACTAAAAGTTGTGAGTATGATGTATGTATTATGTAATCAATGACGAATGTGGATGAAACGAAAAAAACTTTGTAACTCTAAACCGAAATGCCCCCCTGCGTGGTTATAAAGGGTATGTCTCGACGTGTTGATATACGTATGTATGGTGTGCCCACTGAATTACTATAATTAATTAGATATATATATATTTCATCCCATATCCTTCTTCAAACAAGGGTTCCCGAAGGGGTAGGCAGAGGTGTATAGGTAATACCCACACTCCCAATATTCGCCAGAGGTATATTAGGTGCCAACGTGACAGATGGCGAGTCCATCGCCGGTACTCAAGCACGACTATACATACGCCTTTGAATTTCTTCTCAGACGTATGCAGGTTTCTCCTCGATGTTTTCCTTCACCGTAAAGCTCGTGGTGTGACTAATCACTGTACTTAGGTTCAGAAAAACTCATTGGTACAGTCGGGATTCGAACTTGCGACCTTTACGTCGCAGGCAACTGCTCGAACCACTCGGCCACCACGGCTCATATATATTTAGGGCTCTAATAAAGCAATTATTGTGGAAGTAACTTTGTATCTTAATATTATCCTTGATCTCCTTTGAAAACAATTAATATTAGTAGCGTGCCTATGATCTAAGGTCGGCTGAATTACTATTGTGAACCTAGAAGTAATTCAATGTTAAGTACTATTATTTATAGTGGTAGAACTGTCATTCCCTTTTTATTTTCCGCTTCAATACCGGACCGCGATGTCGTCTTTAGTGAAGGTATGTTTCTCTAATAAACTGAAAACTAAATACTTATCTTCTCAGTAAATATAGCTGCTTGTGTTTTTGTTCCCAGATTTTAGTCATTATCAGTTGCTTATGGATTGACACTACGTGGACTGCTCCGTTATTTCAAGGAATCAGTTTTCAGAGAGGATTTGATATTTCGCTGAAACCGTATCAAAGACGCCCTATAACTTTTTTCAAGGAGAAATGGTCGCCGTTCGGAATATTCGGATCTAGGCGAACGATATCCAAAAGAGAAGTTGAAAGTGTGGACCAGGACACCGTTGCGGAACCGGCTCTGGACGTGGATATTCAAAATGAGGATAATTCAGTCGCAGCAGGATCTGCTCCAGCTCGTGTTGTAGAAGCTTTAGAGCCATTGCCACCACCACCACCACCTATGTCTAGTATTGTGTATATGCCAAGGGGAAGAGGTCCGCTCGGATCACCAACGTCTCAAGTGTCTCGGTCTCCCGGCCTGTACACAAATATTGGCCAAACAATTCCGGCCAATGGGTTCCCCAACCTACGTGCTTCCGGGTCACCTTTTGTTGCTCCCGTCGTGGAACCGCAGCCAGCTCCTCCCGCCAGTACTCCGCAGGAGAATACTTCAGTAACATCCAGGTTCGCTTCTTTTATTGGCAACGCTTTCGTGCAATTCTTGACACAATTCTTTACGAATGCTCGCTTAAGTCTTAATCGATTCGGACAATAAGTGTAATTTTTTTTAATTGCTTACTATTAATAACAAGGAAGTTGTTATCGATATATAAATCCATAGGGAGACGTTGTTTTAATTTAATTATCTCAATTTTGTGGAGTTAATTCCATATATGTATAAGTGTTATTATGTATTGTATTTTATTATATAATAATAATATATCCTCACGCCTTCCCACAAGGGTCCCCGAAGGGGTAGGCAGAGGTGTATAGGTAATACCCACACACCCACTTTCCGCCATTTTATTATATACCTAGACTAAATCGAGTGGGCACTCAAGGTTGAAAATGTCCAGAGAACTCGAAACCGCTGAGTATGTATAAAGAGACATGTGAACGTGAGAAAGAGAAATGGCGTTCCACTCTCTCTGCCTATCCTGTGAGGGAATTGATGTATTTGAATTAGTGTTTTGTAATGATTAAACATGACGCTAAGTTTTTTCCAGGCTTCTTTTGCTTCATTTATATTCACGTCTTTTCATGCATGGTCGACGGTACTGAGTATTATTATTCGAATATACTTAATGTATATAATTTACGTACTTATGCTCGTATTTTACCGTTTAGTAGTTCTGATGCTAGCGTAGTCACCAGCATAGTTTCAGAATCATTTAACGTTTCGATTCAATTGTCGTGGTGGATAAATCATATCAGTATCTTTGTTTGTTCTGTCTGATGTTGTTGACCTGCGTTACTGGAGTTATTTATGACTGTGAATGACGTATTGTGAGAAAGTGAAATTCCATGGCTGAAGCCAATCAATTTCTTATTTTATTATATAATTGAGCTTGCAACAACTTAACGACCGTAAAAAGTGAGAATTTAAATTAAGTGAAATAAATCATATACGAATAATAATGGGATACTGATTTTATTACATCTTCATTTTTGCCACAATAATCGATAACAGCCTTACATGTACCTTATTCCAAATTTAAACGATAACAATTAACGCCTGTAGAAACCACCGTACCCGCCTTGACCGCGGTATCCGCCCAATCCACCGAGACCGCCTTGGTAGCCTCCATATTGTTGATTTCCGTAGAGTCCACCAAAGCCTCCCTCGTATCCTCCGCCATAGCCAAGTTGTTGATATCCGCCCCCGTAGCCATAGCCGCCTTGTTGCCCGTATCCGCCATATGCGCCGCCATATTGGGCTGCGACGGTCGACAGCACCGCCACGATGGTGATGATCATGATCTAAATTTAATACGAAACTGTTGTTTAATATTTCGGGTATAATAAGGTCCAATTTGTAGTATTTTTTAACAGATAGATGGTAATTTTTAAGAGGTTGCTTTTAGTAAACACATCAAGTATGATGTGAGCACCTAAGAGGCTATTTGCTGCGTTTCCAACTGCTCTGTCAAATATAGTGGCGAGTTCGAACCCCACCCACAGGATACTGTGTGTGTGTCTAAGTGTTATGTTTATTAGGGTATATTTGACATTTATACAAGTAGAATTATAAATATAGGTACATATACATATCATAACGCCGAGTCCCTAATAGGGTAGGCAGAGAGTATAGAGCTCCAGTCACTGTCACAGTTAATTTGTTATTTTCCTTATCCGACTGCCTAGTTTAGGTCCAGTTGGATGTCTAGAATTGAATTATACGTAGGCTTGTTTCTAAGTGGTAGCGAACGAGTTTCTACAGGGCGCTCTATACCTACTCCTTGGTTTGAATGCGACAGATGTACAGAATAAGTTTTATAAAGTGGAGTAAATACTCCACTGATATTCACGTGACACGTTTAGAAATAGCAGTTACGTGCTGTTTAGTTTTAAGTGGTTGACAAAATAAATCTGCGAACATGGGTGAGAATAAATAGCTTCACAAGTTCAAACAAAGTGCCGCGTTATATCTTCAAGCACAGATAACTATGGAAATTAGACGTTCTCAATTATCACTTATGTTTTTAGTGTGACTGTTTTTGCATCTGGTATTTCTTTGTACAGAAATTATACCGCAACAATAATTGAAATCGAGTAATAATTAATGTATGTAATAAAAGCGTGTTAAAAAGAACTGCGTTTGAATATTTTTAAGTTCAATAAAATGATCATCGTATTTTGATGCTCGGTTGTCTGTCGCCTCTGTTGTCCCAAACATAGGTCTAATGGATAAAAATTTTCCTTTGTGAACCACCGACCACTTACATAGGTACAATATGAACTTAACAACAATGTTCAAGTATCCTTGAATGTTTACTCACTTTGTATAGCGCCATTGTGTTCTATTGACTCTCGAGTGTCGACTGGTCAATCAGATGAATATTAAGTCTTTTAAATACCTATCGGACTGTACTGTGATTTTGGAGAATCCTTTGTTACTACGTATCTATATTTCCAGTTTCCATAGAATTATGTACGGTCAGCGGCACTCAATCTTTTTGGTACCCGGAATATAAATTATGTCACATGTCTTCCTTCCTTACCCTGCAAAGATCTATTTGATAAATGCGCGCTTAAAAATAGCACTGGAAATTTAACTCCATTATATCTACAAGAAAAATCAAAATCCCGATAGTACCAATGAGTTTTTCTGAAGAAATTAAGTTAACCTAAAATATATCCTATCTTAATCCAGTTTTCGCCAGATATATTTTAGGTGCCAACGTGACTGATGGCGAGACCATCGCCGTTACTCAAGCACGACTATACATACGCCTTTGAATTGCTACTCAGACGTATGCAGGTTTCCTCTCGATGTTTTCCTTCACCGTAAAAAGCTCGTGGTGTGACTAATCACTGCACTTAAGTTCAGAAAAACTCATTGGTACAGTCGGGATTCGAACTTGCTATCTTTGTGTCGCAGGCGACTACACGAACCAATCGGCCAACACGGCTCTTTTTAAAAATATTTTTTTTGTTTATTTATAATATAAAAAATCAAGCGTGTTAAAAGTTTGAAAGCCAGTGACTAAGTTACAGCTTACGTGCGCATTATTGCTCCACAACACGTTTTTTAACCATCAACTGGTTAAAACGTACAACAATTAATGGGTACATAAAAAAGGCTATAAACATTTTTTAAGGGTGCTTCTAAAAATACAACGTCAGGTTTTCATTGCTTTTAATTGCAATAATTATAGGTGTAATGCGATAAAACTGGGCAAAATTATTAAAATTATTGCAGACAAGGCGATACCACCTAAAAACCTGTCATGGTGTTTCTGATATATTTAATAATTATAGAAAAATTTCCATATCGCATTAGATAATAACTATAAAGCCTATACTCGCGAATTCACGTCATTAATGCTGCAATATATGATAGAACATCGCATGGAAGGATTTTATAATCGCAAGAAGATCGCAAATATCTCCTGAATCGCAAATCTAAACTGATGTAATAAATCTCAGGACTCACTTATCCAATTTGAAAAAACTTTTTGCATTAGGACGTTGTTGATGAAAGCTTTTAAAAGGAACATGATGCGATTACCCAAGAGGGCGAACTATTAAAATTTTACGTAGGTGAAACCGCGAGACATTGCTGGTGGTGATGGGATGTACCACCATAAGTTACTGCAATCGAGTCATTTCGTTTTATGGTCGTCGTTAATTTGCATTGCAAACATAAATCCAATACTTTTCTGCGATACCGAAATAATGGTGAACAAGGTGAATTGAATCTTACCGTGTTGCCGGTAGTCAGATACTTTTCGAGCAATATTCACCACCTTTTGCCCTCCCCTATCTCCCTATGATTGTCACCTTGGAGCTTTGTCGTCATCGTCAGGGAAGGCCTCGCTCCAAACCAAACGTTTAAAGTTGATCTACTGGAGATTTAGCTTCCTTTGTTGCTATATCATAAGGAGGTATACCTTTATCCTAATTTAGTGACGAATATTAACTCACATGAGTGAAGAAAGATTGATAAAACAGATATGCATTGCAGGAGTGTGAAAGAAAAGGTTAGTAGGAAGAAGAAAGATCCATGCATCTAAAGAAATCATCGTAAGAATGAGAAAATCAAGAGTAGGTAGGTACTCGGAACTGGAAAGCACGTGTTAAGAGAATTATGAATGTGGCTGAAGCGAAAGAGGTCTGTAAGTACGTCTCTGGCACACAATTCTCTCTTCATACGCAGCAAGGGACTCGGCGTGATGATATGCTAAATGTAAAACAGAATTTCTGTATATTTATGCAAATTTGAATGCTTTGGTTCACATCCAAGGTTTCGCACGAGTCGTTAATTTAAAATGATGTAGGTTTTATGTTTGTTGTTGGCTTTGGGTTCCACAACAAAAAAAAGATAATTTTACAAACCCGTTTCTAAGTAAACTGGTTTTCTCCAGTAAAATTTTAGTACCAGTTTGAAATTGATCATCACAATTTTTGTATTTTTTATAACAAAGTATATATATCTATATCACGCCTCACAAGGGTAGGCAGAGGTGTGTAAGTACCCACACCCCACTTTTCGCTAGAGATTTTAATATGTGTATTTTAAAAATAATTTGTTGTAGGTATCATTAGATAATCACTAGAAAGTAACTTGAAATGAGATTGTTTACTTGTTTGTATTTATTTACTGACTGAACATTGCATTAAGACTTTCCTTTTAAGACCTTTTATCGACTGAACATTGCATTAAGACTTTCTTGCCCATGAGAAGTTTAGAAAAGTATGCAGAATGACGATCGGAGAAGACGGATAGCACGCCATGCCATGACCCCAGATCTTGATGACTTTACAGAGTATTGCTTGCAGTACTACTCAGATCGTGATTAAGGATTCATTATAATTTTGTCAACTTTAAACTGCATTGGATGGGTTTAGGCCCTAAGGAAGATGTCAAACTTGAAAACTTGTCCGAATCTTTTGCTACTTATATCACGCATGGCGATATAGGATATCTAAGCGCGAATTCAAGGTTTAAATAATTAACACTAAATACGGCCTTCAGTTGTACGTATATATGATGTTTTTTTTATTGCTTATATGTTTCAGTTCCGGGAAGATTTGCTGGCCAATGACAAAAGTCTTCTCTCAAGACAAGTACTCAATTTGAATATTGAAGCTAAGTGCATTGTTGATGGCTGAGAAAAGGAGCCGAAAGTGCAAGTGGTAGGGCATAACGGAATCACCGCTCGAATTTGGAGCTGCCCGACTGGAGCAGGACCTCCACCTTATAGAAGTCCGTAGCCAAATAACATTTTTTTTTTGTGTTGTGTTCCTACGTTGTGAATAAGGTTTCCAGTAATGAGCTCCTTGGGGAGGGGGGAGGATGTTATATTGTTATGTTGGCAACCGAGGGATGAGACCTATTATGTTGCCAACACAGTATAACTCTTCGAACACAGAGTGGCAACGCGTAAGTGATACTTAGGTATCGCGAGCGTAAATAGGCTACGGTAACCGTTTCCCATCAGGTGGGCCGTATGCTTGTTTTCCACTCTTGTTGTATAAAAAAAAAGAGCTAGTAGTACTAGACAGGTGATTAGTCATGTAGTTTTTGGACTAGAATGGAGAATAATTTTAGTTTGGACGTGGACTGGTTTTCTATTTTCAATCTATTATGTTGTAATAGGTACTTAATTAACTAATATCACTTAATCACTCAATCTAATCACCTTACCGGTATCAAGATGGATAAAATGAAGACAAAAAATAAATCGCTAGGCATTCATTTATTCAGGTACAGAAAAATCAATAGGTTTTTATTGTCGTGTCATCTGTCAACTAGGCAGAGTTCTCATGTTAACATCCGAATCAACCTTGGCCAAATCCACCTTGTCCGCCAAATCCGCCCTGTTGACCACCAAATCCGCCCTGTTGTCCACCAAATCCACCCTGTTGACCACCAAATCCACCCTGTTGTCCACCAAATCCACCCTGCTGACCACCAAATCCACCCTGCTGTCCACCAAATCCACCTTGTCCACCAAATCCACCCTGCTGTCCACCAAATCCACCCTGCTGTCCACCAAATCCTCCCTGCTGTCTTCTACCACTTTGTCCGCCAAATCCTCCTTGTCCACCAAAGCCTCCCTGTTGTCTGCCAAATCCGCCTTGGGCTGATGTCACGGCAAATATAATCGCTACAATAGCGAATAGGAATAAAACCTGCAAAAAAAATTGGGTTCTTATCTAATTACTTCGTTGAGATGCTCCAGTTCATGAGATACCATGTTAAAATGCTAGCCGCGATGATAGCGTGGTTCCAGTCTGGCTGGTACAAAAATATTGTGTTCGAATCCTGACTGTACCTACCAATGTGTGTGTACCAATTTTAACTTATTTAAAATTAACTTAACCAAAATTTACTTTACTGAATATCTTTTATGTTATAAAAATAGCAACGATAGATCAGTAAATTGCGTTTCGTTTTCGAACGCACTTAATTATTTTTCAATTTTTTCCCTCCAAGCCCCAAATACAAATTCTCGTCTAATATTCCTAACACTTCAGTAGAGTTAGCAATTAACAAGTACATACATAATTATTTGCCTGCAGATCAAAACCATAATGTTTAATCCTTTAAAACAAATGTTTTTATTAATGATGGAAAAACTATAATAACAATAAACAAAAAAAAAAAATGAAATCTATTGAAATTAAATATTAATTATTTTTACCAAATGAATCAAAGAAACAACACCCATGAAATGAATATGAAATAATAATATGAAATTATAAGTCAAAAGAAAATGTTAGTACCTATACAGATTGTTCTGAGCTATACAGCTAATAAAACTAGAGTTACCTTAGCAGTAGCCATCTTGGTATATAATCGCTAACGAAACTGATACGACTATCTTGTGTCCCCGGGTTTATATAGGAGGTAATGTATTCTGTATTTTTTCTTCGTACTAGTCCGTTGATGCTAATTAGTCGGTCAAATAAATGTGGCTCTCAACAGTTTCGCGTCGCTGGCTATTTTTTTCCATAAAACTTTGACTTTGTCAATTTAATAGTGTGCGAAATCAGTACTTATCATGGTAATACGCTATTGTTTTCTATGGGTGCGGTCATTTAGCGCTGAACGAGTGAATAATGTGTGATGTATGTGAATAGCATATAGAAATTATCGTTTTGAATATTTATACATACATATCACGCCTCTTTCCCGTAGGGGTAGTCAGAGAACACTTTCTTTCCACTTGCTACGATCCTTGCATACTTCTTTCGCTTCGTCCACTTTAATTATTAACTTCATACATGCTCTTCGGTTTAGGGTACTCTTGACCTGATCTTTTTTAAGACGTCCCTAATTTGGTCTAGAAACGTCCGTCTAGGTCTATCCCTTCCAACACTTTCATTCACATCTTAATTATTTTCATCCCATATTTCATCACATTTTAATTATCAGTCATAATGGTCAATAGTTTGAGGTATTGTGTCTGATGATGTGTCAAAAAATTTAACATGGATAATATTCATAACGAATTTTCTATTCAGTCCTTCATTGGATCAATCGATGTGTACGCACTTATGTTTGTATAACCTTAGCTTTTGTTTGAGGACATGGACAAAGAGAAGCCACAGGATTTGTATTTATAATCATAATTCCATAAAATGTTCTCCATGGGTGTAATGATTGTAGTTCTATATGAAATATTTTATAAAGACACTAATGAGTAGTTTAATTTATTTAGTATATTTATCTCCCTTAGTAATTTAATTTGTTGCGTATTTGCTACTTTAAGTCGATCAAATATCAATAAAAAGGCATATTTCACTGTTCAGTGATAAGTGAATCGTAAGACAATAAGATAGTCGGTTCGGTTTCTGTGATCATCTGTAGCGCAGCCTCGAGTCGGGCAATATCGTTGGGATTCAATTATAAACGGTAAACTTCGTTATGCGTTTCCTACACATTTACAAAGGCGTAAAGATAAAGTTAATATACTGCAACTTTTATTTCAAAAACATATATTTGAATAATTTGAATTGAAATAAAAACAAGAAATTTACGACGTGCTTAGATAGTAATTGGATCGATGTCCTTGAAGATGAATAATATTAAATTGTTACGTGTAAAGCGCATGTTTTCTTTGAAAGATCACACGGTGACTAAGGCTGGAAACTTCTGAAGACAATATATTTAGTTTTAAAAGTAAACAACTAGAAGTCATTGGTTCCACTCAGGGTCACTTAAATATACAATTTAAAAAAAATTGTAAATTATCGGACCATGACAATAATAAACACATTGGTTTTTCCAATATAGGAAGTAAATATATACGTTATAAAATTTGTTTGCTCGTAGAAGCCCAATTATTATTTTTAGTTAGTAATATCTAACTCTTTTTCCCGCACATTTGGAGGCCCAGTGCGCCAACGCTTACCTACTAAACGTAAATGTTTCTATTTAAATCGAAGATGCTGATGAATGTGGACGAAGCTAACAAGAGGTTTGTAAGTGTAGAGAAAACTGACGCTTTAGTATCTCTGCCTACCCAGGGAGGGACTCGACATGATTGGTGATGTTTTTTAATACCATAAGTATAATAACTAGAAGTAATCGAAGGGAATGGAATTTGCTACAAGCCCCGCCCTGTACTTAATCCGGCACTGGGAGAGAAGAGGTCGTCGATTTGACCGTAGGTTTTTTATAGTATATACTACATAGTTATCTTACTGGTCGTTGAACTCTATTTGATGCTTCATACGGAGCAGATAATTCTTTTAACTTGAGCTGAAGGAGTTTTTATCGCACTTCTTATTAAATAAATTGGAAATTTTGAGTAGAATGTTTTTACTGCGATTCAATGATGCCGAAAACCATAAATCAATGATGTTTTTGTCTCATGATGACATGTTATTAGTTTTAATGTCGCTTCCAATCTATTACATCATTGGTCGCTACCAATATTATAGAGGTAGGGTTTGTTTCAAAGGTTCTAATCCAATTTGACAAAAAAAAAATAGAATGATATATATATTATTATGCGACTGTATAACAAGGGAGTGGATGAAACCGCGGGGTTCTGCTATTGTGTCATATGTTAAGTAATTTGCATTTTAACACTTATGCTATTAGAAGTTGTCTAAACTTGTTAAACTAGCCTTTGTTAAATTCTTGTATGTGGGTTTTTTTATATTTTATGTGTTATCTATCTGTTTTATTTGGGTTTTAAAGTCTCTCTTAGAATAAATTCCGCGAATTTTCGCTATGTACTTAATCGAACAATGTACGCGTGTCGTGTATTTAGTTTGGGTATTTAGGTACGTTATGTACCTACACGCATGCCTGGTAGCTGATTTGAACAGTTTAGTGTGTAGCTCTTGGCTTTAATAAGGCGTTTCAAGTCTTGTATTAATGTATAATAATAAAGTAGGTATTTACAATAATGCAATCATATAATGTTTATAATTTAATTAAAATTAACTATAAATAATAAATACATATGATAGGTAGGGCATTCCCACAAAAGTCAGATGAAACGGTATTTCTAACCACTAATTAGATGTATATTTATTATTTATGAATTATAAGAATAGATTATTGTAATTTTATTTGTATGTTATATTTAAAACTATTAGTACTTAATTGGTAGGCGGAGAACATAATATTATAATACCAAAATAGTGCGTAGGTAACTTATTGCTCTTGAAATAATTAAGGCATTCATGTGAACAGCATTTCTAGTCATGTTTGTCTTTAAAGTCATGCTTTTTAAAGTACGAAGGTAAATAAGGAAGTCATGTTACGTTAGTTTGGAGATATGGAAAGGATGAGTGAAGAAAGCGAAAGTATGTGTAAGAAGAGGCAGAGGAAGACCACGTTCCAACTACCTAGATCAAATCGATTGGACACTCAAGGACGGAAGTGTCAAGTATACTCGAAACCGACGGGTATGTATGAAGAGACTGATGAATGTGGACGAAACGAGAGAGGTTTGTAAGTCATAAAACATTTGCCATATAATTATAAGACAATTTATAAGGAATTAGCACATATTTTCCTTTACATTCATTTATTGACTGTTAGGCTGAACGAAGTTCGCCGGGCAGCTAGAGTATTATTAATAACGATATGAAGACATAATAGAGCGTTTGATCTGTGGCTTAGGTCATGTAACACCCGCCACAGACAGGTCTGAAAATCATCTACACGGATGTCTGTTGTAGGTCTTTTGTCTATGTAGATTTGTTGTTTGTCTGATGTAGATTGTCTTTTGTCATCAAAAGGCGGGATCATAGATTAGAGTATTACATAGGGGCGGGGTATGGATAGCAAGGTATGGCGAACCGATAGTAAATACTAAGTAAGATTTAGCATTGGGAGAAAATATGCTTAAAATAATCTTATTTTCGTAGTACAGATGGCTTACAAACTTTTTACAGGTTATTCAAGGTTCAAGACCAGAACACCTAAAATGATCTCTTAAAATATCTTGTGTTTTATTAACGCGTATTTATCAATGGGTAAAAAAAAAGCTGTCCAAATTCAACGTTTTAATTTTTTTTTATTTAGAACAAGTATGAGTACTCATATAGACAAAAGTGTGTATTGATCTTAGCTATCAGTGCAATGGGTAGCAAGCCTATAGAATTACCACCTGCACTGCTTTTCACACCGTGATAATACATTATTTAAGTGAAAATCTTTAGACATGCGAATGCGGTAATACGAAGGGGCAGATAAACACCATGTACAGTCTACCTTGTTTATCAAATCGATCGAGTGTTCTAGGATAGAAGTGTTAAGAGTAGGTAGATACTCGAATCTGGGGAGCATGTATGAAGAAACTGATGAATGTGGATAAAGCGAAAGAGGTATGTAAGTGTCTAACAGCACCAGTTCTTGGCGCTGTGATTTTACTACATAAGTGCTCTTATCTCTTTGCATACCCTGTGTGGGACTCGGCGTGATAATGTGGATGAAAATATTGTTTGATTTTCTTTTATATATCTCGTAAAATCCTCATGACCACGTGAAGTTATCAAGTGCTTACCACACTGGCTTAGATTTGTGCGTTTATTGTATTATACTTTTATGATAGGCAGCTGTTATATCCCCATATCTTGGAACCACAAAGGTTTCGTACTGAGCGGTTTCAAAGGAAATTCCTTCCGCGAACGCTCAGGCTGTGGAATTTGCTCCACATTGAGGTTTTCTCTGGAGAGTACAGCATGGAGTTTTTCAAGAAGGGTGTGGAAAGATTTCTGCAGGGATCTGCAGCGCGCACTATATATATATAATACATTTTAGTTCTTATAATACGGCACGTAAGCCTTGTCCTTATGGTTATTTTTGATGTAGTCATCATGAGCGTACGCAGCATAAAATGGTGGTAGATTGCCGTAAATAAAGTAGGGGTTAGTGTACAGCTCTGAAACATACGGAGCGGGAACATATGGTTTTCCATAGTAGCCACCGTGAATATAATGCTTATTGTCTTCGAATTTGGGATCCATTTTCACCGGCTTCACTCGATCTTCGTAATATCCAGCAATAGGGTTCCAAGGGTTCTTGTCTTCTTTGAATGTGACATGTTCATTGCTGTATTTTTCATCTTCCGTAATCACCGAAGTTATCAGTATTAATATGGCAATGAACAAGGAAGTTACGCAATGCATCGTTAAGCAACTATTGTGTGTTTCAGACTGAACTAAAAATATCTGGACTGTGTTATAAATAGGAGTCGGGACAATTAGGATTATCAGTGCCGTGAAGAAAATTATGTCCGTTTCGCCTTATCTACCTGTGGGTTTTTATTTTAATTATCTTCATAAGTGTTTTCCTTTATGTGAAGTTCAGTCACTAGTGTAATGTTATGTAAGGTAAGAAATACTTTGCAAATAGGTGTTCAGTATGCAATTATTATCAGCAACACGGGTCAAATTATTGCTCTGGGAATTATTAAGGCGCTAGTTTGTATTCATAAAATTATGCGCCTTAAACGCGCACTTCTTGCGCACAAAACTAGCGCCTTATTAATACATACATACTTATCATCACGCCGAGTCCCTAACGGAGTGGGTAGAGAGAATGGAACGCCAGTTCTCTCTAGACTTGCATACCTCTTTCGCATAGTCTCTTCATAATTGCCCGCCGGTTTTGAGCACTCTTGACGTTCCCGTCTTTGTGTGTCCGCCATAATAATAACCCATGAATATATCATAAACAACTAAGTTTTTAAATATTGTCCCTTTGTTGTTTATAGATACACTATATTAGTATTTGACACTATATAAGTCTTTGACGCCTTAAAATACTGTCGAGCAAGGAGTTTTGCTACCACCGAGTACGTGTCAGTGTATTAAAAAAGTACAATTAGCATGTACAATTGTAGGTACCAGGTACCAGCATTGCTATCCAGTGTAACTTTGTTGCGAGTCTTCTTGGCACGTTACGTTAGTTTGACACAAATATTTTATTTATCAGTAGTTAGTTAAAGAAAAGAATATTAGCATATACAAGTAGGTATTTTTATTTGAAATCAAATGTTCAGTTTATGTTTTAAGACTTCTGATTTAACCAGGGAGCGCTGGAGAATATGCCTATCCACCTATTGTAGTCTAGGAAAGAAGTAAAATCGAGTGGATTGCTGTTAGAATTCTTATCTTTTCCGTCACTGCCCTTCTCGGTCTCTCCTTTCGCCGTATCTTTTTTATCTGTTTCTTTTTCTTCTTTAGGTTTCTCATTTTCAGTACTACGTTTATGTAGACGTACTGCAGCCGGTTGTATGACCTCGATCAAGAAGACCACTAAGAAGAGGATTACTATCTGGGAATGAAGAACAAAAAAATATATAATGTTTTTTATTTATTGGTACAGAATTATGATGCTTTATATCAGGCAGTATATCAAGTTTTTTTTTATGTTGAGGAATCTGACACTATTGTAATTAAGTATTATAAGGATGCCATGTAACTACACATTTATGCAAAACAGTTTATATGTGGTTTTAAGCTATTATATAGCTTTTATCGCGGGCTTTGAGCGCGACGACCGAATCAAGAAATTCCGTAACGAAAATAAAACCTAATACCTTCAAAATTTTAATTTAAATTTCCAAAATGTGAAGTTCCAAATTCAAAATTGCCGGGAAATATGGATACAATTGAACTGAAAAGGCATGCCTAGTACGTTAGCAGCTGTTTAAGTATATAGGTGTATTGCATAAGTTGATAAAAAATGCTACGCAATTGGCTTTACCGAGGCAGTCCCCGAGTGCCCAACGTTTTTTAAATATAAAGCTTCTTACCTTTGGAGCCATTTTGGAATACGATGCCTGGAATCGGCTGCTCTTCTTATTTATACTAAACCTTATCCAATTATTTGGAACATTATAGTAACTCGTCGTAATTGATAAGCGGCCTAATTGACGTGTAACTGATAATACAAACATAGCACAAATTTAGCACTGCAACATATGTATTTATGTGTCATCAACCTGCCTACCTGGTTTCCGGTAATAAGTTGCATTGTTGCATAGCGCGGTTTTACCAAACTCATACGTATTGGTATTGCTAGTATAGGTTTCGGTTCGCTGTAAAGAATATATTTCGTAACCAGAAATATAAAATAAGAAAATGGGCTTAAATTGGTATATTTAATAATAATTATATTATATTATTATTAAGTACATATGTGTAAATGATTTACACTAAATGAATACAAATTTGCCAAAAGTTTGAGGCAGATTTTGGAGGCTTAATTTTTTGAAGTCAGCTGAAAAACTAGCTTAGCTCGGCGTCCATTTCTTTCAAACGTTTATCGATTAAATGTTATTTTCTACAAAAGCTAGACAAAGCACGAATTATACGGACTTAGTATTAGTGAATTCGAAAAATTCTTGTTGAAACGCAAAGATACAGAAACGTTAATTATTCTCACATCTTAATATATAAATACTGTGCTCTATCACTGATAATGGCTATTAATGTGTGTTCAATCTATCTTGACGGATAGAGATCGTGACTATACGTCGATTTTTTCGAAGGAAATGCTTTTAAATGCGATGTACTCCGATAAGCAGACACTTTGGTTCAACGTTTTTACAAGGAGACGAGTTTGGAGTCATGAGGCGGAGCTTGCTGGCTGTAATTTTATTGGTAATATATTTTTAAACTCATAATTTTACCGTTACAGTTTAGTACAGTGATAGTGACAGTCTGAGAAGTAATTCAAAGGTGTATGTATAGTCGTGCTTGAGTAACGGCGACGGACTCGCCATCTATCACGTTGGCACCTCTGCCTAGCCCTTCGGGGACCCTTGTGACCACATATACTTTACTTTTTTTTTAATTCGGAAATGTACCTAACGATGCTATTACCTTATTAAGATTGTACCCATTAATGGTTCACGTGAACTACAAACTAGTACCTACCTAATTCCAATACCTTAATTTATTTTGCGTAGTCTGTACGACTTAAAAACCGGTACTTTCTTTTATGGTTTTTTTTTTACTGTAAACTGGTTTTCCCGCGATCGTCATAATGTATGCTTATCTGAGGGAAATGCACGTCTGTTAAGAAAGACAACGAAAGTTAAGTGTATTCATTTTATTGTTCTGCATAATGTAAAACAAAAATATTGCTACAGATATTTTTAAAAAGGTATACCTGTTAACACTGAAGTATTTTATACTTTGCCTTAAAGAGCAAATGTGTAAATATTTACAAGGGGTCTGTCCGGTATATCGTGAACAAGTATTGTTTCAAGGAGACTTACTGAAATAACCATTGTACGGCATTTCTATGGCGTTATATTGCCATTCTTATGCAAGGTGTGTGAGAAGGAGTTATTTAATAATAAATAATATTAATTTATTTATTTCACCAAATGGGTAACATAGGTATAAATAATAATGTATATACGTCATATACACCTCTCCTTAAATTTTTTTAAATTGTGATGGAATATCACCTCATGGTAAATCACCAGAAACCTAGATAACGCAACCTTTCCATTTGGGGGAATATATATATGTTTATATTCCCCCAAATGGATACGAGTAGTCGTCTCAACTCAGTGGAATCTTCGTGACATTCCAATTGACCGATTTGTATCATTATAAGATAAATATAAACATTCTAGGAAATGTAACTGAACATAATAATATTGTAAAATGATTTGCTTAGTGGTATTTTACATAGGTACTTTATTTTAGAACGACTCTGCGTTTACAAGGTAGGCAGAGAGAGTATAAACACGACTTATCTTAATCAACATAATTCTTTTCTTTCATGTGCATCAGTGTCTTCATACGTGGTTGTCGATTTTGTGTAGTCATGACATGGCGTTCTCATCCTTGCGTCCTCATCCTCAGGCGTGGTCAAACTAAGGCACTGTTAAAATGTGTGATTAATAAAAATACGTATTCTTTCCAGGTAATCATCTTACAAGGGCTGTATTCTGTAGACGCAGCCAAAGAGCGCCGTAAAAGGCAGAGCTTTGAAGGCTTCAAGGAGTCCTGCCAGCAGTTTGGTCGTAGCTTTATGTCCACAGCCGAAAATGTAGGGTCAAACATGAAGTCGTTTTTCAACAAAGCCACTCAATGGTTTCGCAATAACTTCTACTCATGATTATGGTATCTTCATGTGTTTGTGCAAGTACTAGGATTACTCCGACTCCATCGGAGGTCGACAGAGTGGATGCGGTGTCATTTCACTCTTCTCCTACACACGTTCATCGATACGTTCTTTCAACAAAGGAAATCTATTATTAACACACGAAATGTTGACAGAATTTAATATCTAGGTCACGTGAGTATTACCTCTTAGTCGTAAGGAACTATTAGTTCGATGTAGTGTGCTAAAGTGCTATGAAATGGTTGTTTTAATATGTACTTCCGCAATGTTATTGTGTAAAAAAATATGACTTTAATAATGTTTTAAAATTGGCTGTTATTTTACTCGTATATCATAAACTTTATGTAAGATTGTTGATAGTAAATCTTAATTGTTTGTTATATGCATAGGAAACCATATAGGTACGTATACATATATAAATACAAAAGAAACCGTGCTGGCCGAGTGGTTCGAGTAGATACCTGAAAGATTGCAAGTTTGAATCCCCACTCTAACTATGAGATTTTCTGAACTTAAGTTTCATCACAAGTTTTGCGGCGAAGGAAATCCGAGAGAAATCGAGACGAAACCTGCATATTTTGAGAAGAAATTCGAAGGCGTGTGTATAGTCGTGCTTGATCAACGGCGAAGGACTCACTATCTGTCGCGTTGGCACTTAAAATATTTCTCTAACCTATACACTTTTTGGTTCTACCTTCAGGGACCCTTGTGGGAAGGTGTGAGGATCTGTTTTTATTATTACAATATTGTTATTCAATAAATAACATAATATCATGAAAATTCGAAGTAGGATTGATGCTGCTCGCGATCGAAGGCTCGTTCCTCGAAACCCTTCCCACATTCTTACATTACCCACGTAAACCTGCGAGGTGCTAAATGAAGGGAAAATTAGACTACAGAGAGGCCCTACTACTACGGAATCTTCGTTCACAATGGGTAATGCAATTCATATAATATATTACCAATTGTTTTTTTCGAATAAAACTTATCCTAGCTAATAAATACATATGTATAAAATTGTATCCGATTCCGTTTAGACGTTCTGTCATGTTTGAGTAACAAACACACTTCTCCAAAAATAGTCGCATTAATATTAGGACGTTCTAGTTCGTTCGACATCATCGAGCTTGGTATAATTCCCTTAAGTTTTTTAAAGGTATAACATAACATGAATGGTTGCTTTACGATCAATATTGGTAAAGGTAACGTTAAATAAACGTTACCGGTACTATTTATACCTACTAAATTGTTCAAAGACTTATGAGAGGTCATTGAAATTAAGTGTTGTTAGAATACAAACTTTAATATGAATATAATGATCACCACTGGTTCTCAAAACTGTATGTCACCAATCTATATATACGAAAATATAGTAAAAAATGTACATGTATAGATAATCAATTGACATGACTTGAATCACAGTTAGTGAGCATTCTTCTTAAGGCAAAGAAATCCTAATACGGGGTTGTTAGTTAAGTGAGTAGATGTACCTACACGATTACTTAAAAAATGTACTTAAATAGATCGTAGTATGGTAGATGTGTAGATGATAGATCCTTTATTTCTACGTGCCTCATTATCAATTGCTTTGAGTAGTATTTTTTTATACAACAAGAGTAGCAAACGAGCATACGGCCCACCTGATGGGAAACCGCGCAGCCTATTTACGCATACAGTACCGAAGTATCGCTAGTGCGTTGCCACTCTGTGTTCGGAGAGTTATACTGTGCTGGCAGCATAATGGGACTAATTCCAGGAAGTTTGTAAGCTTAGAGAGATCTGGTGCTCTAGTAACCTACCCAGGGAAAGACTTGTCGTGATATTTATTATTATGTAATATATCTAAAGTAATACGTAAGCGACAAAAAGATTGAGTGCAAGCGTACACATCGAGACTAACAATTCTCAGTACATTGTTGTTATTGGTACTTATTTGGCGGACTTGTTGGCTTGTCACCTCCGGTGGATGTCAATTATCCAATTTAAGCACTACTCAGGGTGACCAAAGGTTACTAAAATGCCACACATTTGCGTAGAACCCATTCTCTCTCTCATCTTTTAGCAATTTATTTTTAATTGAATGTATTGTCATAATTCTATGTGTATATGCTATGGTTCTTAATGTTGTCTAAGATATCCGATTCAAAATATGGATCACTAACTGTGATTATAATGAGCGATGTTAGAAGGATGCTTAATGAAGTTTTAAGTTTGCTGAGCAATTGGACGGAGGTAGCGCTCGATTGCGTGGAGTGGAGGGATTCAAGGGAGGCCTTTGCCCAGCAGTGGGACACAATTGGCAATAAACAAATAACAAAATAATAATATTATTTAAATAATTGAATCGTTTTCACAATCGTTCAGAGAGTGAGACACTTTATAGATTATTTTAACCCTTTGGTTTAACTTGATTCGGTTTTTATTTCCTTGACCCTTGTTTAGATAATGTGAACCCAAACCTGTGCGCCACGACTGGCAATGGCTTTGGCTATCCAACAATATAATATAATGTGTTATTTGAATATAATAGCTTATTCGTAAATCGATTACAGCGTAAGCAAACAATGCAAGCGTCGATTGAAAAGGGAATGTAAAAACAGCCGATCATGACACTTGTATAATCTACTTAGCCTCACCAGATGATTCGACATGGTCCTGGTGTTGTGCGTAGCCAATCAGTACGATAGTGATGTCAGGCTCAATCTGTTATCATATAACACCCATAAATATTTGTATATGTTTTGCCATACAGGTGGTAGAAATATAAATTATGCGGCTGACGTATGTTAAACGGTTTCTATAAATAGACGCAACATCTTAGTAGGTGTGAAATAAAGTGTAGTAATAGTGACTACACTATGTGTAATGATATACCAAGTAGACCTATACATTAGAAGTTTTGACAGTTTTGGTTTATATATTGTACCTTTGACTAGACCAAGCTTACACTATACCTATCAGAGGCTAATAAACGTTCTTATAATAAGATCATGAATCAATACCGTTCTCTGAACTTACATTCTAGGGTTAATAAAAATATGAACTACGATAAAAAAACGTTGAGGTAGCCTCGTTTATATGAACTTTATTTTTTAATTGTATGGAGAATTTTTTTTGTAATGTAACGGATACAAGAAACACATATTGAACATCACATACAATAAATATAAAAGCACAGTTACCACCGCTCAATCATTACTTCTTATTAAATCTGTTTAAGAAATAACTTTTACGAATACGCATTATTAAACTACTTTTAATATCTATTTGTAATGCCTATGTTCACAAAATAAATATGACTTGATTTCATTTAAAACTATACTAGAAGCACTTGACGTTTCACCCGGATAATATTGGATTTCAATGGCAGATTATTCTTAATATTATAATAATAATAGTAATAATATCCTCACACCTTCCCACAAGGGTCCCCGAAGGGGTAGGTTGAGGTGTATAGGTAATACCCACACACCCACTTTCCGCCAGAGGTATATTAGGTGCCAACGTGACAGATGGCGAGTCCATCGCCGTTACTCAAGCGACTATACATACGCCTTTGAATTTCTTCTCAGGTGGCGGGTTTATCTCGATGTTTTCCTTCACGTAAGCTCATTGAATTGTGACTAATCACTGTACTTAAGTTCAGAAAAACTGATTGGTACAGTCGGGATTCGAACTTGCGACCTTTGCGTCGCAGGCAACTGCTCGAACCACTCGGCCACCACGGCTGTTTTCTCTTCTTTCTTAATATTATTCTAGATATTATTTAATAGAATAAAACATATTCTTTGTGCTAATCCAGTCAATAAAATCTACCTCTGTGTCAATTCCTTTAGTTATTGTGTTAAAGAAGAACTTATATCCTCACAAATTTTCACATTTATAATATTAGTAGGATTTTAACAATTTTATTGTTAGTTAGGAAATTTTGCACCAGAATTTAGTGAGATCACATCCCTGGCCCATTGTAGTTCTCTGCGGCTGATTACCTCCTGCGTAACGTTCGTGAATCAAACCTTCCTGCTTATCCAAGTCAGTAGGAGTAAATCCCCGCAAGTGAGTGTACGAGCCCGCAAATTTTCTTATCTTTAATACCAACAGTAGCTGAAAGAAAATTATGGATTTTCGCCTAACAATATTCCTCTGCATAGTAAGTTAAAATGTTATTTAGAGCTAAATCATTTAAGATATATAAACGCAAATTTGTTGTGTTGTTGTGAAATATTCAAATTTGGGGCCCAACTTTTTGGTAACATTTTTTTGAGGTAGGTCTCTCAAGCCCAAAAAGTGATTACCTTACTAGCCTCCTTATTTTAAGTCGGTTAATAAACAAAGTATAGCAAATTCGAATCAAACTTTTATATGTCTCGCATAAAGGCTCATTAATGACGATTCTATTAATAAACGATTTTACCGGTCGGAATAGATTGATCACCTTGACCTTCTAGTCATGACCTACTAACATATTTATGTACCTATATGATAAACATAACAAACAAATCCATATTGTATGCTCTTCATTATTGTACTTCAAATTCATATTAGGTACAATAGCATAATTTTAGATACGTCTGTCATTTTCAGTTCATTGCTGTATTTGTAACTGCGGTCCCTTCAGGATCCGAGTTGAGGGACAAGCGTGATGTTGTGGAATCTATGAAAAACGCTTGGACCGAAGTGGTGAAGACGCTCACCGATGCAGGAGACGCCGTGGTACACGTTTTCAAGCCCACTGAGAAAAGCACCATCGACAAGATGGCCGACGGCATTAAAAGTTTGGCGCAGTAACAGGATAACCGAATATCTTTACACACAAAAAAGTTTCGATCGTACGTCAACAAAATTATATAATCTTATTCATTTTGTGTACAAGAATCAACTGTATGAACTACTCGTTGTTCTTTGTTGACAAAAGTATACTATTATAGTAAAAGTTTTAGAGCCTTGAAATTCTTCAAGAGTGCGAAAGGTACAGAAGTATATGACGTCTATAAATCTGTCCCTTTCACAGTATAGAATACTAATAGCAATATCAACTCATGGTAAGGGTGTTTGTTTGATGTGGGTAATGTTCCGCTGTAATACGGCTATGAAAAATAAATAACTAATTTATGTATAGGTCAGTACTTGTGACGCGATTCGACACTTGTCTTGATTATTATTTTTGTTTCATTTTCTGCATCAAACCATTTGCGTATTCTTAACTTTAAGTACTTTTATATATACAGGACAAACAGGGGGTTAAGATAAGTAAATATAAATAAATTCAAAAGACATTGTTAAGTGTTTTTTTATTACGAAAAATAAAGCATTTACAAAATGTAGCTTATTTATAAGTGGCGCTCAGAGTATAATATAATATATTTGTACTGTGAAATGTTTAAGAAAATAATACGTGCCTTTTAATAGAATAGTTTTTAAACGTCACTTTGATATGCGACTTTTGCGTCTACATCATTGATACCATCTTGGTAGTGTCTATCGGCGCTGTCGTTTAATATTTCTATCAACTTGTCCGTACTAACGTGGAGGTTGGGCTGCGGACTTTCTGGATAATCTGGCCTTTTATCATACGCATCATCCTTGCGTTTGTGCCGTGATGGAAGGACAAATATTCCAGCAGATATCTCCCCCTCTTTCTTCTGATCAAGTTCAGCTAGCACCGCGTTCCTGTGCTTCAGATCCGATATATTATACTGGTAGCGTTCGGACTTGTGGCGCTCTCTAACAAACATACAATACGCAATCCAAATGATTACCAATGCAGCCTGTGACAAAGAACATGTACTTACGTTACTTATATTACGTTAACAACGTTAATAATGGTATACAAAAGGCACTTACCAAAACGAGTGCAAATATGAAACCGGCTATGTAAAGCACCATTTTATCTTAATATGGCGTGTATTTAATACGACCTTTTTGAGACGAGTGTTGCAAACGAGAGTAGATTGGAACAGTTGCTCGATCGGTCTCGTCGTCACATTCAATTAGTGCCAGTTGGGTCTTGTAACTCTTTTGGTCGTGATGTCATTGAGAGCGATTGAAGTCACCACAATGGACATATAATGGAATGTATTTGGATAAGTACAGTACAGTAGTTCGTACGTACGAACATACCTTAGTTTGAATTTATTGATTTCCATTACTTTAAAATTTAGAAAAACCTAATAGCAAGCTATATTTGTACATTTCGTCCTTGGTAACACTAGTCCACCCATTTCTTTAGTTTCTAACTAGAAAAATTTAAATGTAATGTTGTATTTTTTCCAATCTTTGGCTATAGATTTTGGCTCTTTAAGAAAATTAAATATTTTGGACATTTCTTTATGAAAAGAAGTAATGTCACTGGTTATTTGTTCGATCGACATACTATTGGGCTTGAATAAAAAATGAAAAAGTTCCTCCTGCTATCTGCTTTTTAGATGATAAATATAAAAGGTCGTCAGATGCATTGCGAACTTGACCCGAATTTAATCATAAAGGTCAACGAGACTATCTTTGTCAATAAGACATGATCAATATAAAGTAGCGCCTCTCACAATCACAAATATATGCCTTGTAAAACTGCGTATTTAGATTTAGTTGTTGGATGTAGATCAATATCTAGTTTAACAGTACATCGGATGGAATATTGAGATCCTATAGATTTTTGGGGATATATCAACCGGTCCCAATACCTGGAAAAACTCGATCCATATACTTTATTATGCTTAAGGAAATAACAAATTATTTATTATTAAATTATTAAAGCTATATAGGATAATAAAAATAACAAGATAAGTTGCTGTAATAAAAAAAAACAACATATTTTTTTGTGTAATTTGATAGCATATCAAATTACATAATATGTTCGTGAGTTTTCGGCCTTATGTCCTTTCGCCGTGTTATTAGTGTACCTTCGGAACAATTGGTTCACGGAACGACGGTACGGAACAATTACTGTTCTGCTAGCACAGCACTTCCTTGTGAGGTTCTATTTGATGTGTCATGTGACGTAATGGAATTATCTCTTGACATTTTTTTTGCACAAGATGGTTATTCTGATTGTGAACGGGTAAATAAAAAGAATATGTTTATTAAATATGTGTTATATAATTTCTAAAAAACATGAAATTATAATATGTATTTTTTTCAAGATACAGGTGCCTAGTTCCGACCAAGACCTGTGAATAAAAAGAAAACAATAATAGTCTAAGAGTGTAAAAAACCTAAGTATATAAGTCGAACCACGAGCCTTACAGTGAAGCAAAATATTGGTAGGAAACCTGTATACGTTTGCAGAAGAAATTCAAAGGTGTATGTATAGTCGAGCTTGAGTGACGGCTATGGACTCGTCTCCTGAAATACCTGAAATATCTCTGGCGGAATCCATTACGGCAAATTATATTCAGCAACATATGATTATTACAAAATCGTGGACTTATGTGAAATTCGATCTCTTTAGTGAAAGTGTAACAAGCATCGGTGTCAGTGGGTTATTAGTCTGATATCCACATCGCGATTTTATTAGCAGTTGACATAAATATATTTTATAATGCTGAGGTCCTCAGTGGGGTAGAGGTATTAAAACACTAGTAAAGTTATTGTTCGCTTTGCTTCTTCAAATTCAGAGCTGAGAATGGCGAAACAAACTCAACGCTTACATTTGGAGACATTTGCCCATAATTTAAAAGATTTGCGATTGCGATTTGAGGCCTAATGTCATTCATGACTGGTAGATTCGCATGAATAAATCATTAGTCATCGTCATTTACAACTACTATTCTATATAATCTAATATTCTATACAATCTTTAATCATGTATATAGATTAAAGATTGTAAGAGCCTTGGTGGACTAGTGGTTCGAGTAGTTGCTTGCAACACAAAGATTGCAAGTTCGAATACTGACTGTACCAATGAGTTTTTCTGAACTTAAGTACTGTGATTAGTAACACCACGAGCTTTACGATGAAGGAATACAACGAAAGGAAACCTGCATATGCCTAAGTAGAAATTCAAAGACGTATGTCGTGTCAGTAAAGTCGTGCTTGAGTTACGACGGAAAATAGGCGTGTCGCGCTCTGCCTACCCCTTCGGGACCCTTATGAAAAGGATGTTATTAAGATTGTAAACCCGAATCGTTTTTTGATGTTTAAGTATGTGTATTGATCATTTGAACAAATTATAATCAATTTTTTGTGACTTACCCGAGTTAGGAGTACCACCATTGTCAAAATTCACTGAAAATAAGAACAGGAATTATTTTTTTCAAGTGTTGCTATCTAGCCCTTTTGTCATGTCGGGATATTGGGTCTAATGTTTATCTGTGCTAGTTTTACTTGTGCCAGTATTTTTATGTAAACATTTTAATTGATATCAAATGACGTTTAATGTGTTTAATTTTTTGCTTTAGCAAGTATTTAATATATATAAATTCCTTACCTTGATGCTCGCCATCAATGACTTGTACTGAAACAAAAACAGATATCAACTAAAATTGTTTGTGACGTCATGTTCTGTAATTTGCCATGGACCATAGAATATCCGCCTTCCTACAATTAACTATTAATTGACTGTGAGGTTTTTGGCTTTCTTACTAAAAGTAATGCGAAGGTGTTTGACGTGATGTAATTCTTATCTATTTATTACAGACAAAAAGTTCTACGGCGATCTGTTCCAATAAGTATTGATTAATTTCAATACTGTAGTCGTCTGTAAGGCTACATGTATATGCCTGTTTAGCTACTGTGGTCGTGGCTATTTATTAAAAATATATTTTCTCTGAGCGTTTTAGTTTTATTTTGAGAAGATAATGTATTCATGGTAAGTATTCGTTGTGGTCGCACTGGGTGTAGTAAGCTGAGTCTACATAATGTAAGCACAACGATTAAATGTAGCTTTACCCGAAAAGAGAATGTGCCTGCCGGTTTGATGTTTTTGGAGTCTTATTTCAGTTTTTCTACTCTATTTTCGTATGCTACTCCGGCGTTAAGTTCATTTAAATCTTAGCGTTACTGCGAGATTATAGTTATGTATCCTTAAATAACGGCTTAATTACAAATATGTACTACTATACTATTGTGTTTCTGTGGTTACTAATGTTTCTAGAGCTCGAACGTTTCTGCGGACAATCGACCCGTATACTGTCAATTATTGGACCAACTATCTTAATTAAATTAAAATATAACGGGTATATTGCGGTGATAGAATAGGAAATTGAAAATTTGATATTATATTTCTCAAGAGATCAGCTCAACCTTACAACATGTGTATCAACAATGCTATGTATCAGCCTTATTTTTTACTGACATGTCTGGACCCTCTGGCGAGTGACGATTCGCGATTTCAATCTCTCCTTAACAAAAAATCTACTAACACAATATTTTTTTACGCGTTTAAAATCGCGGGGCATATTTAGTATAATAATATATATAATATTATACACGAGTAATTCAAGGACCCTGCCGTGACGTGGTATTGCGTATAGACGTCTATCTTATTCCGTCCAGTAAAAATGCTTGAATTATGATTATGTCACGCTAATGCCCATTGTACCTTGTTTAAGGTCACTTGTCACAGCATTCAATAATAAGAATGTATTAATAACTTGGAAGAATTTCATGTAGCTTCTTGCATCATACCTTGAGGTTCTCCGTCGACAACGTTGACTGAAAGGCAATAATACAGGTCACTACAAGGAAAAAATACAAGATCTAAATTATGTATCAGTATGTTTGACGTATGGGACTACGTACCTGATGTTGAGCCGTCGACTATTTGAACTGCAGATAAAAAAAAAAACATAATTGAGATGTGTCTATTTATGGTCTGTTATTATTGGTTATAATTACTACCGACATATATATGTTTATACTTTACCTGAGTCAGAATCACCTGGAACAAAAAACGGCACCATTACCTTCAGTTCCATAATTACATATTATTAATAACCTTTTTTATTTGGATTAAGTCATAAAAATAATGCTTCTAAAAGTCGATATCAGTTGCGGTGGCCGAGTAATTAGAGTGGTCGCATGCAACGCAAATTTCAAGTTCACCATTTTCCACGTTGGCACAACATATATAAAATAGAACTCATTATTAATGTCAAGGACACTAGAGAAATTAAGAGATTAATTTCTGGTTTTGGATTATTTTAGAGCTAGTCTAAAGAACTATAGTGTATAAATATAGTGTATAGGTGTATGTATAAGTTAATAAGTATATTTGAGTAGGAAAGTCGTGTGTAAATTCGATTCTGTTTGAGATAATAAATAAATAAATACCCTAGGACAATTTCACACACGTTCACTTAATCTTGTATATTAACGAGACAACTATTTATTGATAAATATATATTAATAAGTTTTCAAATATCTGCACTCAGCGGGAATCGAAACCGCGACCACAAGCTTCGCAGTCAGGAGCTCTGACCACTATACCAGACGGCCGTCTAAATTATGATACCGTATCCCAGTTGAAGTGGTCTGGCACTTAACATATACACAACACAAATAAATCTTTTAAAGATGGCGATCCCATGTATGAGATAGGATTTGTTTGAAAATGCATATAGTGACCTCGCCTAAAACCACAAACATAATAGTGTTGTCATTGTTAAACAAATAATAAATGTCAGAGTGGAATATGTATGTAATTTGAATTTCATACGTGGTACTCGCAATAACTTAAACAGAAGCACAACAAACAAAGAAGCGGTTAGGTATAATGCCTTATTGATTACTTACCTTGTGGGTGAGATGCGGCGATGGCGAACAGGGCGATCAGCGCCAAAATAATCTGGTAAATAAAAATCAAATCAAATCAAATATATTTATTGCATGTAAAAATAACCTAAAACACAGACGTCATTTATATCACAATATACTAATAATGTATCTTAATATATATAAAAACAAAATTTATTTATTATAATATTTGGGTTTATCCAATGTATGTAATTTCATCGTAGGATTTCTATTTATAAATTTTTAGACAAAATTAACATAGATAGAACCAAAAAGACGTTAATGTTTAGGTTAGTTTAATGTAATTTCTCTATTAAAAAAAAAAACAAAACAGTGTAATAAATTAATGGTTTTTTAACAAATAAATGAATTATAATTAGTCTTTTAACACTTTTTGTATGAAGTTATTAAATCAATATTTTGTACAGCTTGGAAGTTGGTTTAGATCTTTTTCTAAATCATATTTTCTGCGTATGTTATATTACGGAACCTTTGCTGAAGTATGATCTACCAGATAAAAATATAATCATAAAAAAAATTCATAAATGGCGATATATTGTAGAATTTGTAAGCCTACTCCTCTTAGATTGGTTATAAATAAAATTTGATACTTTTCTAGTAGTAATAATATATAAAATCGAATAGAAGCTCTCCGGACTGATATAATTTAATATAATAATTATTTTTTACTTACTGTGAGCTTGGCCATGGTGTATGTTATATCTTCTAAGTTCGATAATTAACTGAGCATTTGAGCAAAATATTTTTTTATATAACTACCAAACTACCCAAATATTGCTTTACAAATAATCTCTAAGACAAACATTGAAACTCAACTATGATAGCCTCTGACCGGGCAGTCATTGGTCAAGTTGGATACGCTATCGGAGATATGGAGGTATTCCTTAATCTTTATATAGAATAGTACATGCCAACGTGACAGATGGTGAGTCCATCGCCGTTACTCAAACATAATCACACATACATACGCATTTGAATTTCTTCGAGACGCATTATAGGTTTTCCTAGGCTCTCGAGAGAGTCGAAAAGTTGTATTGATATCAGGCTTAATTATCTTTTTGACACCACACAAAACTAACCTAACCTGGTTATAGTTTTTCAAAGAAATATTTGTTTTTTCAATTTCTTATCTGTATATATGTATATTTACGTTAAAACCTCTGCTTACCCCTCCGTGGACACTTATGGGAAGGAAGGAAGGGATATATTTATTATAAAAAAGTATCTATAGACTTTGAAATTATCCAACCGTTATGCCCCAAACAGGTGTCATTTGAAAATAATGCGAAAATGGTTTTAGACTACTTAAACAATAGATACAATATTTCTTTAAGCGTAGTTGCACACGTCGCATATCGGCTAGTATCTAATAAGTATCTCGATTTTTTGTGACAGTTCAAGGGCCCTAACATGACCTGCTAAGGTCTATAACTGAATAGAGTTCGATATATGTGATAAAGAGTGTTCGATATATGTGACGTCTACTAATCTATGTCTTTCACACTTAAAATGACTACGACTACACAACACATCGTGGTAACTTTTCTGAAGCGATCACTTTTCAGAAGCGATCTTGTCCATTTTTAGAAAATTACATATTACAGTATCAATACGACACAGGTAAAGAGAGTAGATCGCCAGTTCTCTCTAGACTAACATACCTATTTCGCTTCGTCCACATTCATCAGTCTCTTCATACATGCTCGCCGGTTTCGAGTACTCTTGACATTCCCATCCTTGAGTCATATCCGATCGATTTGATCTAATTAGTTGGAACGTGGTGTTTCTCTGCCTCTTCTTGCACACACTTTCGCATCGCATATCTGTTTCGTAAATCTTTCTCTACTCAATCAAATCCAAATCCGAATAAATTTAAAAAAAATACTATACTATATAAGTCCCTTGCAATCATTTCATAATTACGATTTTTCGGAATGTGAGGAAGAATATAGCAAGGTTGCATTCAAACGTTGGCTAAAATTTTGGTTCAGATAAAATCTCAACGTAGCCATATACGAAGTACTTACAAAAACAATGTGTTGGTTGAGTTTTTTTTCCTTCCTCGGTCTGGTCACGTAGTCACGTTGACATCGGCTGATACTTAGAAATATAAATTTCAAGATTAAGGTTTTATAAATAAAATACGGATGCA
>JACCPG010000324.1:56372-76794 GCA_016069955.1 Drepana arcuata
TACCCCTTCGGGACCCTTATGAAAAGGATGTTATTAAGATTGTAAACCCGAATCGTTTTTTGATGTTTAAGTATGTGTATTGATCATTTGAACAAATTATAATCAATTTTTTGTGACTTACCCGAGTTAGGAGTACCACCATTGTCAAAATTCACTGAAAATAAAAACAGGAATTATTTTTTTCAAGTGTTGCTATCTAGCCCTTTTGTCATGTCGGGATATTGGGTCTAATGTTTATCTGTGCTAGTTTTACTTGTGCCAGTAGTTTTATGTAAACATTTTAATTGATATCAAATGACATTTAATGTATAGTATTTTTTGCTTTAGCAAGTATTTAATATATATAAATTCCTTACCTTGATTCTCGCCATCAATGACTTGTACTGAAACAAAAACAGATATCAACTAAAATTGTTTGTGACGTCATGTTCTGTAATTTGCCATGGACCATAGAATATCCGTCTTCCTACAATTAACTATTAATTGACTGTGAGGATTTTGGCTTTCTTACTAAAAGTAATGCGAAGGTGTTTGACGTGATGTAATTCTTATCTATTTATTACAGACAAAAAGTTCTACGGCGATCTGTTCCAATAAGTATTGATTAATTTCAATACTGTACTCTGTAAGGCTACATGTATATGCCTGTTTAGCTACTGTGGTCGTGGCTATTTATTAAAAACTCGTAGTTTTGGGGAATAATTTATAAATATATTTTCTCTGAGCGTCTTAGTTTTATTTTGAGAAGATAATGTATTCATGGTAAGTATTCGTTGTGGTCGCACTGGGTATAGTAAGCTGAGTCTACATAATGTAAGCACAACGATTAAATGTTTACCCGAAAAGAGAATTTGCCTGCCGGTTTGATGTTTTTGGAGTCTTATTTCAGTTTTTCTACTCTATTTATACTTCGTATGCTACTCCGGCGTTAAGTTCATTTAAATCTTAGCGTTACTGCGAGTTTATAGTTATGTATCCATAAATAACGGCTTAATTACAAATATGTACTACTATACTATTGTGTTTCTGTGGTTACTAATGTTTCTAGAGCTCGAACGTTTCTGCGGACAATCGACCCGTATACTGTCAATTATTGAACCAACTATCTTAATTGCGGTGATAGAATAGGAAATTGAAAATTTGATATTATATTTCTCAAGAGATCAGCTCAACCTTACAACATGTGTATCAACAATGCTTAGATGGTTCACCAGCCTTATTTTTTACTGACATGTCTGGACCCTCTGGCGAGTGACGATTCGCGATTTCAATCTCTCCTTAACAAAAAATCTACTAACACAATATTTTTTTACGCGTTTAAAATTGCGGGGCATATTTAGTATAATAATATATATAATATTATACACGAGTAATTCAAGGACCCTGCCGTGACGTGGCATTGCGTATAGACATCTATCTTATTCCGTCCAGTAAAAATGCTTGAATTATGATTATGTCACGCTAATGCCCATTGTACCTTGTTTAAGGTCACTTGTCACAGCATTCAATAATAAGAATGTATTAATAACTTGGAAGAATTTCATGTGGCTTCTTGCATCATACCTTGGTGTTCTCCGTCGACAACGTTGACTGAAAGGCAATAATACAGGTCACTACAAGGAAAAAATACAAGATCTAAATTATGTATCAGTATGTTTGACGTATGGGACTACTTACCTGATGCTGAGCCGTCGACTATTTGAACTGCAGATAAAAAAAAAACATAATTGAGATGTGTCTATTTATGGTCTGTTATTATTGGTTATAATTACTACCGACATATATATGTTTATACTTTACCTGAGTCAGAATCACCTGGAACAAAAAACGGCACCATTACCTTCAGTTCCACAATTACATATTTGGATTTAGTCATAAAAATAATGCTTCAAAAAATCGATATCAGTTGCGGTGGCCGAGTAATTAGAGTGGTCGCATGCAACGCAAATTTCAAGTTCACCATTTTCCACGTTGGCACAACATATATAAAATAGAACTCATTATTAATGTCAAGGACACTAGAGAAATTAAGAGATTAATTTCTGGTTTTGGATTATTTTAGAGCTAGTCTAAAGAACTATAGTGTATAAATTTATACGTGTATGTATAAGTTAATAAGTATATTTGAGTAGGAAAGTCGTGTGTAAATTCGATTCTGTTTGAGATAATAAATAAATAAATACCCTAGGACAATTTCACACACGTTCACTTAATCTTGTATGTTAACGAGACAACTATTTATTCATAAATATATATTAATAAGTTTTCAAATATCTGTACTCAGCGGGAATCGAAACCGCGACCACAAGCTTCGCAGTCAGGAGCTCTGACCACTATACCAGACGGCCGTCTAAATTATGATACGGTATCCCAGTTGAAGTGGTCTGGCACTTAACATATACACAACACAAATAAATCCTATCTTTTAAAGATGGCGATCCATTTGTATGAGATAGGATTTGTTTGAAAATGCGTATAGTGACCTCGCCTAAAACCACAAACATAATAATAGTGTTGTCATTGTTAAACAAATGATAAATGTCAGAGTGGAATATGTATGTAATTTGAATTTCATACGTGGTACTCGCAATAACTTAAACAGAAGCACAACAAACAAAGAAGCGGTTAGGTATAATGCCTTATTGATTACTTACCTTGTGGGTGAGATGCGGCGATGGCGAACAGGGCGATCAGCGCCAAAATAATCTGGTAAATAAAAATTTATCTTAATATATATAAAAACAAAATTTATTTATTATAATATTTGGGTTTATCCAATGTATGTAATTTCATCGTAGGCTTTCTATTTCTTAATTATTTATAAATTTTTAGACAAAATTAACGACCGACTTCTTGACTATAACTTGATTGTATGTACAAAGATATAGATAGAACCAAAAAGACGTTAATGTTTAGGTTAGTTTAATGTAATTTCTCTATTAAAAAAAAAAACAAAACAGTGTAATAAATTAATGGTTTTTTAACAAATAAATGAATTATAATTAGTCTTTTAACACTTTTTGTATGAAGTTATTAAATCAATATTTTGTACAGCTTGGAAGTTGGTTTAGATCTTTTTCTAAATCATATTTTCTGCGTATGTTATATTACGGAACCTTTGCTGAAGTATGATCTACCAGATAAAAATAGAATCATAAAAACAATTCATAAATGGCGATATATTGTAGAATTCGTAAGCCTACTTACTCCTCTTAGATTGGTTGGATAAAATTTGTTACTTTTCTAGTAGTAATAATATATAAATTCGAATAGAAGCTCTCCGGACTGATATAATTTAATATAATAATTATTTTTTACTTACTGTAAGTTTGGCCATGGTGTATGTTATATCTTCTAAGTTCGATAATTAACTGAGCATTTGAGCAAAATATTTTTTTATATAACTACGAAACTACCCAAATATTGCTTTACAAATAATCTCTAAGACAAACATTGAAACTCAACTATGATAGCCTCTGACCGCGGTCACGGGTCAAGTTGAAGATTGCTTATTACTGGAGATATGGAGGTATTCCTTATCTTTACATAATAGTATAATAGTATTAGATGCCAACGTGACAGATGGTGAGTCCATCGCCGTTACTCAAACATAACTATACATACATACGCATTTGAATTTCTTCTCAGACGTATTTAGGTTTCCTTAGGTTTCGACAGAGTCGAAAGTTGTATTGATATCATACTTAATTATCTTTTTGACACCACACAAAACTAACCTAACCCGGTTATAGTTTTTCAAAGAAATATTTGTTTTTTCAATCTCTTATCTGTATATATGTATATTTACGTTAAAACCTCTGCTTACCCCTCCGTGGACACTTATGGGAAGGAAGGAAGGGATATATTTATTATAAAAAAGTATCTATAGACTTTGAAATTATCCAACCGTTATGCCCCAAACAGGTGTCATTTGAAAATAATGCGAAAATGGTTTTAGACTACTTAAACAATAGATACAATATTTCTTTAAGCGTAGTTGCACACGTCGCATATCGGCTAGTATCTAATAAGTATCTCGATTTTTTGTGACAGTTCAAGGGCCCTAACATGACCTGCTAAGGTCTATAACTGAATAGAGTTCGATATATGTGATAAAGAGTGTTCGATCTAACTAATCTATGTATTTTAAACTTAAAATGACGACGACTACACAGCACATCGTGGTAACTTTTCTGAAGCGATCACTTTTCAGAAGCGATCTTGTCCATTTTTAGAAAATTACATATTACAGTATCATTACGACAAAGGTAAAGAGAGTAGATCACCAGTTCTCTCTAGACTAACATACCTATTTCGCTTCGTCCACATTCATCAGTCTCTTCATACATGCTCGCCGGTTTCGAGTACTCTTGACATTCCCATCCTTGAGTCATATCCGATCGATTTGATCTAATTAGTTGGAACGAGGTGTTTCTCTGCCTCTTCTTGCACACACTTTCGCATCGCATATCTGTTTCGTAAATCTTTCTCTACTCAATCAAATCCAAATCCGAATAAATAAAAAAAAAATACTATACTATATAAGTCCCTTGCAATCATTTCATAATTACGATTTTTCGGAATGTGAGGAAGAATATAGCAAGGTTGCATTCAAACGTTGGCTAAAATTTTGGTTCAGATAAAATCTCAACGTAGTCATATACGAAGTACTTACAAAAACAATGTGTTGGTTGAGTTTTTTTTCCTTCCTCGGTCTGGTCACGTAGTCACGTTGACATCGGCTGATACTTAGAAATATAAATTTCAAGATTAAGGTTTTATAAATAAAATACGGATGCAAGTTCAGCAAATATATACACATGTTATTCAAAAGTTTGCCTGATACTTTAAAGTCCCTTCCAGCTTCGCTTCTGTCCAGTGCAACCTCCTTGACCTCCCTATACGTCATGAGAGACACTTTTTCTTTGATCTGGACCATGTATGATAGTCTTGGTCTTCCTCTTCCTCTCTTCCCCTCTACCTTTCCTTTTAAGATGTTTCTAAAGAAGCTATCATGTCTTATAAGGTGGCCTATCATCTTTCCTCTTCTATTATGGACTGTCTCCAGCGGAACTCTTGATTCTTTGACTTTTTTGAGCACGTCTTCGTTTGTTACCCTTTCCGTCCAGCAGATTTTTTCTATTCTTCTCCAGCACCACATTTCAAATGCCTCCAACCTCTCTATCCTTCTTTGTCACTGTCCACGTCTCACAACCATATAGTGCAGTGCTCCAGATATATGTTTTTATGAACATTTACTTTACTTTTTGCATATGTGGGATGTAAATATATGTTTTTTACTGTTAAATATTTGTTTGGCGATTGCAATCCTTGTTTTGATATCTGGGGTACATTTAATAATACAAAAAGAAAAAATAAATATATGATTTGCACCTTTAGTTGTAGGTATATGGTAAATACACATATTTACCTGCAAATGATGAACCCTGGCGAATCCTGGGTATGTCAGAGGAAGTAATAAAATAGCTTGAATGCAGTTGAGATGCGATCTCTTCGAAAAATGTGAGGAGTAACGATATTAGATCGAATCCGCAATGAAGAGATTCGCAAATCAACTGGCGTGAATGAGGGCGTGATTGTAAAGATGAAGAAAGAAAGGCATGTTACGTTGGTTTGGACACATAGAAAGAATGAGTGAAGAAAGATTGACGAAACAGATATACAAAGCAAAAGTGTGTGCAAGAAGAGGCAGAGGAAGGCCACGTTCCAACTACCTAGATCAAATCGATCGGACTCTCAAGGACGGGAACGTTAAGAGTACCCGATTCCGACGACCATGTATGAAGAAACTGATGAATGTGGACGAAGCGAAAGAGGTATGTAAGTCTAGAGAGAACTGGCGCTCTATACTCTCTGCCTACCCCGTTAGGGACTTGGCGTGATGATATGTATGTATGTATGTAAAAGATGAATATACATTGATATATATTATTCTTACACGTATGCAGGTTTCCTCATGCTTTTTTCCATCACCGTAAAGCTCGTGGTATGACTAATCACTGTACTTAAGTTCAGAAAAACTCATTGATACAGTCGGGATCCGACTTACAATCTTTGTATTGCGGGCAACTACTCGGACCACTCAGGTATGGCTCAAGTCTACTACAAACCTATACTATTGCACATCCTAAGATGAATGTTATGTTCCAAGAACTGAATAAACAGATTTCAGAAATAGTCATCCTTTTTTCTTATAACCCTCGTCGTATGTCTGGGAGCAGTTATAAAAACTAAGGACCGAGTTATATGACAATAGCTAGCTAATTTAGACAAAGTTATATGATGTCATAGAGGGTACATCAATGTCAATAATCCTGACTAATATTATATACCTGTTTATATTTAGTTGATTTGTTTTGTATACCCTGTTTTACTAAAACGATCATCATAATTTGTATGAAATTTTGCTTTAGTAGAAGGATTTGTCATTTTTGCGTATAAAACCTTTGTATGCATCCATTTCATGGATTTCAATGATTTCGTCACTAGACAGAACATAACGCAATTAATAAATCACAAAAGATACATAATATCAATAATAACATCACGAAATACTGTCCCCTCGGAATAATAGCTATTGATATTTATTTGCGAGTAGCGACGCGGGGCGTAGCTAGTATTCAAATAAATGCATCCAGTTCCATATTTATTGTTGTCGATTTTATTTTTCGGTTCATGTAAAGCAATTCTCATAACGAATCAATAGTATTAATAACATGGACTTCAGACGGATCCTAACCACAGAGAACACGAACTGACAGATTATATTTAATGCTGCAGGTGTGACAAACAAGCATCCGCCTTAAGTATGCGCTTACCTTAGGCTTTGGTTAGCAACGAATATATATACTGGAATAGCTGTGCTAACAGCATCAGGAATTAACTATTCCCCTTCCGTCACTACGAATCATTGCCATGCTATGAATAATTATGGAAACCTTATTCGCAAGAATACAATCACAGCATGCGACCTTAAGAATGTATCGCTCCAGTCCAAAGCTCCACTTGCGGCCGAGAGACCAGTTCTCCCTTACAAGTAAACCTTAGTAAAATGAAACTTAAGAAATTTACATGAAGAAGAGTCGGACGAGAACCTTGCAACCGGTCAGCATGTAATTATGAAGAGACATATGAATTTGGTTAGAGCAGAAGAGTTCTAAAAGAGCTGGTGCTCTTATAATGAAACTGATCACGCAACATCTTTATTTAAATAGTTCTGAGACATCAATATTACGAGCTGACCTTATCTCTCTGATGTTATTGTCTTTATCACATTCAATCCGTAGGTACCGAAGCCTCTAAACACTAGGTAACTAAGGTTACAGTAGGAATCGTTGATTATCACGTCTCCATCAATGGTGCGGTGCCACCGGTCTGGAAGTTTGCACGTTTAATTTTCATAATAGTACGTTTTGACATGATCTAGTCAGCAGCTTAAATTTGCTTTGCCCGCCTCTTGTTTACGTGTGCTGCATCTGAAGACATATATATATAGGAATGTTCGTTGAAACAAATGCCAGTGTTGCTAGACTTGGGAAACGAGGCACATAACAAGTGAGTAAGCTTATATAACTAGTTTTATTTGAGCTTGAAATTGGCGATGTTAATTATTAAATTTTAGCTTAGCTAATTGAATAATTTTAAATTATATTGGCGCGAATAAATTAGTATAAAAAGTGCAAGTTTCTATCATGATCTATCTATTGATGATGATATCAGTGATCAATTTTAAACTTAGATAATAAATAAACTTTTGTGTCCGAATTGAACAAAGCGATGGTGGCAGACCTTGGTGGCAAAGTTTTTTTTACATACGAAGAACGAAAGAGTAATATTTTGGTAATACTAGATAATAGAGAACTGTTATTATTTTCTCTCCGCTCCAGAAAATAAAACTATCAATGCTCGTATGGTATAATTTGCGACTAGAATGAGTAAAGTCAGATGTGCAAGGTAACAGATAGTAGAGAAATGAATCAAATTAATCTTCTCAGATTCCAAAAATGAGGACCCTGATTGTATTCTGTGCTCTGGTAGCAGTGGTGGTGTCCGAGACCTATGACACGAAGTATGACAACTTCAATGCGCAAGAGTTGGTGGACAATATCCGCCTGCTTAAGAGCTATGGTAAATGCTTCCTCGGCGAGGGACCCTGCACGCCTGAAGGAACAGACTTCAAGAGTAAGTTTACGCCATAAATTATGTATTTTATAATTTCAAATTTGGAATCAGAGTATTTTACTTCTTAAAGCTAAGGAAATATATATATTTTTATATTTCCTGAGTAAGAATATTATAACTTCATCTTAAATCATCATTATATGATATCACAAATAGAGTAGATGCCTAAAGTACTCGAACTCGGCAATCCTGTATTAATGGACTGGTTGAATGTGTATGAAGCGAAAAAGCTTCATAAGGCTGGAGAGAACTGGCGCTCTACTCTCTCTGCCTTCTCTTAACATATACGAAATATAAATATTCTTAAAAAATTGATCCACAGAGACCATTCCGGAGGCCTTGAGGACGTCATGTGCCAAATGTAGCCCGAAACAGAGGCAGCTGGTCAGGATCACAATCAAAGGCTTCCAGACCAAGCTGCCTGATATATGGACGGCCCTGGTACAGAAGGAGGACCCCAATGGCGAGTACACGAAGGACTTCGAGGCCTTCCTCAATGGCTCTGACTAAACTACTTGTCACTTTATTGCATTTAGCATAGGGTTGTATATAGATTAGTCGCTACTCTATCCAAATATCCACTTCGTCACAAGAATATGCCTTCGCGCCGACCATTTTTGTTCAGGGACTTAGTAGTACCTTAGGTAGTTGTTTAATTCCTATATAATATCCATATAGAATTATAGTTGTAAATTTTTTGTAAATTATTAACATATTCTTTGAAACATCACAATATGTAAGTTACAAATGTTTTTTTTTATATTTATTAAAAGCTTTACTTGCATAAGTGTATTTTATTACTGAATAAATAAAGCCGTGGTGGCCGAGTGGTTCGAGCAGTTGCCTGCGACGCAAAGGTCCCAAGTTCGAATCCCGACTGTACCAATGAGTTTTTCTGAACTTAAGTACAGTGATTAGTCACACCACGAGCTTTACGGTGAAGGAAAACATCGAGAGGAAACCTGCATACGTCTGAGAAGAAATTCAAAAGGCGTATGTATAGTCGTGCTTGAGTAACGGCGATGGACTCGCCATCTGTCACGTTGGTACCTAATATACCTCTGACGGAAAGTGAGTGTGTGGGTATTACCTATGCCTCTGCCTACCCCTTCGGGAACCCTTGTGGGAAGGCGTGAGGATATATTATTATATAATATATAAAGTATTGAGTCAATACAATATAAGGACAGATTTGACAAGATGTCTCCTAAAGTGACATTTTTAATTTTGGAAGATATTCGTAATTCTACTGGTGTGAATGAAAGTGTTATAATTATGAAGAAATGAATGCTATGGGTTTGCTACCCATAGCATGCATACTTGCATACGCTAGATGCAAATATCTCAATTACAATCAATCAAATAATGGAAAAAGTTTATTATAATTATTTCGGAAACGTTTATTTCTTTATCTTATACATTACAAATGTATAAGATAAACTTTTTCCATTATTTGATTGAGTGACAAACAAGCATATGGTGCATCTGGGAAGCGGCTACCAGAGCCTATTTCCCCCCTACGATACCGAAATATCACTTGCGCGTTGCCACTTTATTTTCGGAGAGTATACTGTGTTAGAAGCATAATGGAATTAATACCTCTGTTGCCAACACGATATAGCAATCCTACCCCCAACCCAAGGCGTAGGATTGTTATATTGATAGAAATTTCAATTCATTATTAGAAACCTTATTCATCGCGCAGGAACACAATACAAAAAATGTGTTAACTGGCTGCTGAGGTCTATCAAAATCAATCAAAATATTTTATTCAACGTAAGGGACACAGGGAACACTTATTTAACGTCACGTTTAATATAAACTAAAGCTACCACCATTTCCAATAACTATAAGGTTTTCCCCAGTCGGGCAGTTTCAAATTCGAACGGGCAACCACTTATGTCCTACCTCTCTTATACAATGTGAAATAGTCTAAAAACAAAAGAAATTATTATCTCATTGAATTTTTATACAAACTATAATTTATAGCTGGGTAAAGTATGAGAAGATAAAATATGACCCCGCGAAAGAAAACATGTTATCAACAATGTAAATTATTATGAAAACAAAAAATTCGCCTACGTGCTAGTATCTTGCCACGTGGATTGCGTGTGAGACCTCTGTAGAATTCCTTTCGAAGTACATACTGGACCTCGTACGTACCCCAATTAGTAGCCATCTTGAGTAAAGACAAATGTGCACATAGTGACCGATTGTTTACTTAAGATAACGTTATTTCTGACACCACTATATTTATTGTCCGCATTTTGATAACTTGGCAATACTGTTCTGTGACTCCGCAGTGGATAGGCAGCTTGGATCCAAATAAGTATGTAATTTGCTTTCCATTTTATTTGAACTAAAATGTCTTCATTGTTTTAATTACCTAGCATTGTTCGTTTAGTGTTTTAAGCCGTGGTGTCCGAGTGGTTCGAACAGGCGGCTACAACACGAAATTGCAAGTTCGAATTCTAACTGTACCAATGAGTTTATCTGGCCTTAACTACAGTGATTAATGACACCACGAGCTTCACGGTGATGAATATATCAGAAACCTGCACACGTTTGAGAAGAAAATTAAACACGAATGGTGCTTGAGAAACGTGAGTGTGTGGATTCTAACTAAAATCTCTGCCTACCCCTTCGGACCCCTTGTAGGAAGGCGTGAAGAAATATAATGTTTTGAACATCACATTACAAACTTAGTGTTTAGTTTTACGACGATCTTCAGGATTGCTCAGACTATTATAAAAGGATTTTTGTTTGTTGTAATATGAACTTCTGTTATACTTCCACAACATTTTATTTCTAATCTTAACTATAAGAATACTTTATATTATATATTTTATGTGAAGCAGTCATTTACCTGTTTGCTTGTAGACTCACGTCATTATTCAATATATCAAACTTTGTTTAAATAGCTAGTAGATAACCAGTTTATTCTTAATAAAGGTACATAAATCTGTTGACTTGTAGTATTGTGCCATCCCGGCTGAGTAGTTTAGGTACTGACTGTGAAGGCGCTGTCAAGAGGTCTGTTCCAACGAGTTTTTCTGAACTTACGATTTATCAGATCATGAACTTTACATAATGTTTCCATTATGTCCGTAATGTTTCCTTTGCCTTTGTAAATACACTTCCTGTTTTCCTCAAACATAACACCTACCTGCTCTCAAGGAATTAAAAAAATTGAGTCGACTTGAGGGACAGTGATAGGCCTTGTTATCTGACACTTTGGCTACTAATGTCAATGAGATTAAACCTCATTGACTATTGTATATTTTTGCGAAACGAAGATAAGACATTATTTGGCGTTGGATACAAATGTTTTAATGGTATTGCTATAATACATGCATACATACATATAATCACGCGTCTTTCCCGTAGTGGTAGACTGAGACAACTTCTTTCCACTTGCCTTACATACTTCATTCGCTTCGTCGACTTTAATTATTGCTATAATAGATATGTACATATCGTGTGTGCATAGACGTATCACAGTAGCTTTTTAGAACATGTAATATAGCGATATGATCGTACGATGAAGTAAGTAATTAGACGTTTGTATGCATAACGAACAACCATGGCGGTACCTAATCATTATCCATTGCACGTATACAAAAACACGAATACGTTTATACTGCTTTATCACAACAAAATAATTTTATTTATCGTTGTTCAATCTTTTATATCTTCTGGATTGTTCGTATAAGTACCTGAAAGAGTAGATAGAGGAATGATAAGCCATTATGACGTGTGTGTAACCGTCTATTAGGTATGAATAAATTAGAGCCTGATGCTTGATGGCAAAAACTACATTGACACGTCTGTAGCCGTGGGCATAAGCTAAGTATAGATAGTGCCATCCACGAAGACGCGCCCCGCTATTCTTACTTATAGTTTACAATGTTAGTGTGCAACTTTCCACTAATGTTTGAGTATTATCAGTACACACTGATTACCAATGAGTACACTCGCACCCAACAAATTAATTTACTCGGGTCATTCTCTCAGCAACCCGCGACCCCCTCTACTAGAAATTGGTGGGGCGCGTCTTCGTGGATGGCACTATCTATAACGCTAATATAATAAAAGTAAAGCTAATAACTATAATATTCTCCAATCATTCTCAAAATACGTACGAAGTATCGGCAAGTATAGCCATAACTTAAAATTTTGGTGTGCCTTAAGTAAGGCCTTCGAGTACATATAATTTGCAGGGGGGTAATTAAATTATGAACGTGGCCATGACTTTAATATGCATTGAACATAACGACTACCTATTTAGGTGACTAGCTATTGCAATGCAAATTTGTAAATGACACATTGCAGTTTGTTCGTTGACGAAGGCTCATGATAAATATAGTTAAATACCAATAGTTCAGTACTAGGCTTGCAGTTGACGCAAGCTGAGATGATGTTATTGCATAAATACACACATATGATACCGCTAAGGCAGAGAGTAGGCAGAGAGAGTACAGCGCCAGTAATCTTTTAACTTACCGCTTTCTTTTCTTTCGTTTCGTCCACATTTATCAGTCTTTTCATACATGTTCGCCGGTTTTGAGTACTTTTAGGTTACCATCCTTGAGTGTCAGATCAATTTGATCTAAGTAGTTTGAACGTCTTCCTCTGCCTCATGTTGATGCACGTTAATACAATACACCCAATCGGTTAGGTTGAAGAATTCGGCTATGGAATCATTGACTGCCGTAAGAGGCGACTAAAAATAGGGGCAGTTGAGTTGTAGGCTTAGGATCAGGAAATTCACATCCTTCTTTTTAAAAGTAGGTACGCACATTACATGAAGAACTTTTGTCACGTATGTCAATGCTTCCCGAAGTTTCTAGAAGCAATTTTCCAAAGCATTTTTTTATTAAAGTGATCATTTAATGTAATGATGGTGTTTTGAAAGACATGACACTAAAATAACTCACACAATATCACAAAAGCATAGAGTACTTTGTTCTCGCAAAAAGTCTGTCGCAAAGCAAAAAAAAAAACATTGTATTGCCATTGGTATTGCCCTCTAAATGTAAAAAAAAAAGAGCGACAAAATCATCGCGGTATATATATATACTTTTGTGATTATGTAGAAAGAAGCTTCTTATAATGGCAATTAGGTTCGTTTTACAAGTTAACAACTACTGAATGTATTCAAATGAGAGCTCGTTCGACACTCTTGTCACGGACCATGCGTGTTTTTTTTTCATAGCGTTTATAAATAATGCAGTTAAAAAAGGCTTATAGAAATACATAAATCGTTATTACGTTTCTCATGTTGCCTTTGTGAATGTAGTCACAGGCAAATTCTGTATAAATAGCTTGGTCGATTGTAATTGAACTTGAGAAGTGTTTGGTGTCTGCATAACTACATTATATTGTTGGTGTGAACTTCATCAGGTATGGAATATGTGAGCTCTAAAGTCGATGAATAAGAATAATTAGAATTTTATTTCATACTTGCGTCTTTTTGATTAATATTTCAATTTTTATCATATTTAATATCAGTAGAGTTTACCGGCTTGATTACGGGATATTAAGTACATACATTTATGAGTAAGTTAGCAGCCAACCCCGCCTGTGCACGTGTGAAATAAAAAAAAGCACGATTGCATATGTTATAATAGTTGGATAAATAACTGGTTTACTAGTTTTGAGGTTATCTTGTTTTTGAAACAGTGGTCTTGCAGTGGGCCTTGTTTCATAATTTACTTGGTGATGGTGATGCTCAACTGTTTATTTAGAAGCAAAGCGTGCATCATAACACATGATTGACGTAAATTTTAAAAAGTATAAGATGTTTTCCAGTTCATATATATGTGTATATATGTAACACAAAGATTGCAAGTTTGAATCCAGACGTATATATATTTGTATTACTGAGTTTTTCTAAACTTAAGTACAGTGATAAGTCACACCACGGGCATTACGGTAAAGGAAAACATCGAGAGGAAACCTGCATTCACTTGAGAAGCAATTCAAAGGCGTATGTATAGTCGTATAGGCGTAAATAACATATACCATAAAGTTAGTCTAATGTCACTGTTCCTTACATCAAAAACGTCTTTGTCTAGACAGTATTTTTGGCATGTTGTCCTCAATGAGTTCCGAATCCATTGATCAAATTGTGACGAAACTTTGGTAAGTTGTTTTGGGGTCGCGGGTTCTTTATCCGATACAAAAAGAAGAAACCCCTTGCAATGAAATGTGCATGCCATTCCAACGCATGCCGGTGCTTTACAATAATCTAATTTAATTTGTCTGGTCTGTTAAGGTAACAATTTCTAACATGATGAAGATCCTCTTCGTGTTATCGGTGCTGGTAGCACTCTCTGGTGCACTCGCTGGCGAAACCTACACTCCAGAGAACGACGACCTTGACATTGATGCGCTGGTCAAAGACAAGAACAAGCTGCTTGCATTTTTCGAATGTTTTATAGGAAAGGCCGAATGTGACCCCGTGGCTGCTGATTTTAAAAGTGAGTTTAATTTATTTTCGCGAATATACAGGGTGCTTCAAAATGGGTGATAGGGCAACCCAATTAGAAGTAAATAAAAAAACCCCGTTCAAATTTAACAAATTAATGATCTTATTTTGAAATTTATTTCGATGTTTCTGAGTGAAAATCTCCTTTATTGCATTGTGGTAGACAATCTGTATAATACTTATTTTATTCATTTAGCAGTATGCAGTTTTATTGTTTTATTTTAACGTATATATATATATATATATATATAATTATTCAAATCTCTTTATGAATTTAAACCGGCCAAGAGCGTGTCAGGCCACGCGTAGTGTAGGGTTCCGTAGTTCCAGCACATTTTATAACTTAGCCGATTACTCGTTAACCTGTAAAGCCAAAGTTGGCTTTACAGGTTAACGAGTAACGAGTAATCGGCCTTTTAAAACCTTCACGGCTAAGTAGCCGTGAAGGTTTTAAAAGGTGCTTAAAGGCTAGCGTGAATTTCCTCAGTATAGACAGGATGACAGTACAGAATAAAGTTACAGCATTAAAAATAAAATATTTGGAACCCTAAATCGAAAAGCGTTCTTAGCATAGAGGATGCAAATAAGATTAATAAGCTGTCTAACGATATGCCCCACGACAGGAAATCGGGTGGAAGTTTTTGGTGACCCATAAATAAACACTATACAGAAACATTTACTGTACAATGGCAGAAGAAAGCTCGTTTAATAAATTCTCGGAGAAAATCTGTGTCAATGAAAATGTGTGTAATTACATTATTTATATCTTTGATGAACGCCATCATTCTATTAATACTTACGAATTATTTCAACGCAAGTAAAGACGTCAGATGGATTTCCGGAGCCGGTTTCATTACAGACAGTTAATTGTTAATTGGGTAATTTCCATGGCGTGGCGTGGTGGCCGAGTGGTTCGAGTAGTTGCCTGCGACATAAACACACACTAGCGTGATTAGTCACGTTGATTAGATCTGTCACGTTGACTTTGGCAAGATTTTGAGATATCGATAATAATCTCGAAAAAACTCAGTAGGTAGCTATAATATAATATCTTGCATATTTTTAGTTAATATGTATTACCTAATTTATAATTCTATATTTATCCTTGTTCGTCTTTTCACTTTAATTGTGCCAACTAGGAACTTGGTAACATCTCTTTCTGGGGATGAGTGTTTATGTCTGCGACACAGTGTTTTACTACTGTAGGCATGACTGTTTTCTGTTCCTAAATAAATAAAAATAATACCAGGGATACTTGTCCTTCAGTCGAATACATTTTGAAATCTTTATACTATGTAGGATATACCTACAATGGGTGTAACCTAAAATACGCGGTTAACGTACACGCATGTCAATTTCAAGTATTACATCCTTGAATTTTGGAAAAACAAACCTAGGAAAAATAAATCAAAATAAAGTAAAATATTATAAATAATAACAAAGTAAAGTAAAATTGTGTTCAAAACATCGTTCAATTAATAAGCAAAAATAACTCTTATTTTAACAGAGGATCTTCCCGAAGCCGTTGAAGAAGCATGCGCCAAATGCACGCCTGCACAGAAGCACATCCTGAGGAAATTCTTGCAGGGTCTCAAAGATAATGCCCCGTCTGGCAGCTACGAGGAGTTTAAGAGCAAACTGGACCCCAACAACAAATACTTTGTAGGTCTTGAAGCGGCCATTGCAAACTCTTAAGCCCTCTACAATTAATTAGTATTTAATTAAGTTTCTGTCTACAAAGAGATCACAAGATTTTTAAAAACGTTTTTATTATGAATCAGAATATGACTTGTATATTAGACTAGAACGTGTATATTTTTAAATATATTTCAATTCAGGAAGAATCGAATCAAATAAAAAAATATTGCATACCATTCTTATGTTTGTGCTTGTAACCTATACAGACCATACCCCATCCGTACTTTGCTTCACGTGTTATCTGTACAAACAGACCATACAGATAAAAATCGATGAATCGAAAAATGGTAGAAATGTGTTTCATTGACTTATTTCTATAACCTAAACAAGTGATTGTAATGATATTGATATTCAATATTATAACTGCGTATGTGGGGATGTTTGTTCCCTTTTCACGAAAGTACTACTGAACCGAGATTGATGAAATTTTGCACAGAGGTAGATTGTTAGCTGTATTAACAAAAGTATCAAAGAAATCAAATTTTACGCGGGGCACATCTAGTAGTCAATAAACAGATAAGTTTAGTTAAACCTTATGCTGCTGAGTTTTTCTGACACATCAGGCAGGCTAGGCCACAGGCTTGTTTGGACGTAAAAAATAGAGTTAGCCGATTGGCGTAGTACCTCCATCCTTATAGCACTGATTCTAGATAGAGTTGGGTTAAGGTTTTTAGAACTCCACGAAAGTAACGGTTCCACGGTAGGCAGGCAAATTTTGAATGGGAAATCCCGTACTCCATACCTTCAAGTGCTGCTTACGGAACACCAGATCATAGAACATAGCGAACACTATTAGCCCCCGAATCTATTATTATTATTTACTATTTATTAATCAAAACATATGTAAGTTAACATTTTAAATAAAAAACAATTATACCTTATTCTAACTTTGGGCCGACATCTGACCCTCCAAAAATTAAGACCTCCCATCATGATTTCGGTGCACGTAATCCATTTAACAAAGACGTCAGTACAAGCAATACGTGGTTGGTATAAAGATTACTTTGCAATTAAGATTATGACTAAACTTGTATTGTTAATGGTACTGCATTGCGTTTTGTTTTATAGATGGTGTTTTTATACAGTATGCGGATATCAATAAAGTATACTTAAACTACTCATCCTCACAAGTGTATTCGATTGAAGGTCACGTGGTAGCAGGCTTTTAAATAGAAGCCCATCTTTGCTTAAAGCCATTTGATAAATGCTACTGAATTAAAAGCACAACGTACAATTGCTGCCGGGCTTTCAAACATGAGGCTATTTTTTATTTGTTTATCAGTCTCGGTAGTGTTCGCCCAGGAACGTAAATATTACGATCGAAAATATGACTATTTCGATATTGATCATTTGATAGAGAACCCGAGGTTGCTCCAGAAATATTTGGATTGTTTTGTGGACAAAGGACCGTGCACGCCCGTCGGAAGAGTATTCAAACGTAAGTGCAGTTGAAACGTATTTGCTATCTTCAGGTGTAAAACCAAAACTGGATCTGCTAAACACAAATTATCACGTTATGTGTGTTGTTGCCCATCCAAGATTAAACGGCAGAGCCGATCGTGGTAAAATTATGTGATCATGCGAAAAGACATAATTATATCTCAATTAAGACGGAATATATAACTATTAAAATATAAATTAAAGACTTCCCATATATTAAGGAAACTATTATATTGGAAGTGATGTTAATTCATTAATTACATCTTCTGTCTATCATCTACATATCTTTAATTAAATGTTAAAAGCAATTAAAAGCATTTGATATGCAATGAAGTACTAGTTAAATGTATATCTGGGAAAATTGATTATAATTAATAGTTTAGTTGTCTACTATTACAAAATTACATTGCTGTTTTTTTTAATTTTCTTTTACGTCGTAAACTTAAGTCCATTCCAGGTCACACTACCCCTCCCATGTAAGCCAACTTTACATCTCATCCATCTTTTTATCTATTAAAATAAATAAAATTGGAGTGTCTCTGTAATATTAAAATAACCACTTTTTACTAAATGCATATGGGTCAAATCAAATCAAAATATTTTATTCAACGTAAGGGACACAGGGAACACTTATTGAACGTCATATACTTAACAAAAACTAAAGTTACCACCGTTTCCAAGAAAAATACCCGCCAGGTGTATACATGGTACATATATCAAAATATATGTAAACCGTGTAAACCGTAAACTTTTGCCTGACTATCTGTTTGTCTTCCTAATAATCTCTAAAACTACGGCTGGACCAATTATGACGGGACTGGCAGATAGCTGATGTAATAAGGAGTAACGTAGGCTACATTTATTTTAGATAACGAATAATATTTTTTTGTTAAATTCCACGCGGACGAAATCGCAGGCACAGCTTGTCCTTTATAAGTTTGTAGAGCATAATTTTGTTTTTAATTACAGAGGCATTACCAGAAGTAGTACGGTCAGCCTGTGGGAAGTGTACCCCGGCGCAGTTTAGCCTAACTCGTAAAACATTCGATGCCTTCAAGCAACTGTTTCCCGAAGACCACGCAGAGTTGAAGAAGAAACTCGATCCTAGGAACAAATACTACGAAAGTTTCGAAAAGGCTATTGCTAACGCATGATAATTCTGTCTGCAGTTCTTCGTCATCTTTTCTGTTTATACGGTAAGAGGAAGTAGCAAAGATTAGTTATCGGCAGTTCTGAGATTTTAGCCAAGGATAGATTTACCTACATCCGACCGATGATTGCCTGTTCTTTGTTTAAAAACATCATTGTCCTCTTGTTGTCTCTGAATCACCTTCCTTAAGAATGTTTCGGGTTCCAAAGTATTCATTAAATTCAAGTTAACAAATTATGTTCTTAATTACAGAGAAATATTTTAATTAAAACGCACTTAGTTTCGAAATAACTATTCGTTATAATTAATGACGTTTATTTCTCAGATGCATGTATTTCATATTTTCCTTATATAAATATTGTAGAGGCACTGAAGATTGCTCAAGTTCCAGGTAATATACAGCAAGCTATCATATGTTTGGATTATGACCCATAAGAGGTAACTGCGGACATTTCACCGAACAATACCAAGTAGGTCTCTCGATGTGCATTCGGCTATTTTATAAAGGTTCATATTCGTTTCGCCTAAAGGTCTAAAATTGAATGTACACAATGTTATGTGGTTGACCCGCGAACCACGAAGGTAGTGGGTATTCCGTCGTCAATATAAACCACTGTCGCTTTCTGCCATTGCTAGTTCTTTAGGTCCATTATAGAGAGTAAAAGGTGGGTGAAGAAACTGCGCTTAAAATGTAATCGGTGCCAAATTGAATTGTGAACTGTAACTGTTAACTTTACCTTACTTGATATTGTGATAGCGTGGAATTGATTTTATTAAAGGAGATAAATTCATACGTACTGGAATTTAAATTGCTATGAAAACAAGAAACCTTTAATCAGTTCTACCTTATGAGATATCATTATTTTTATAATATTCGATTATGAGTATCAATTATATTGGTCATGTTCATAATTATTCATCTCACGCAATTCAATTGTTCCGTGTTAGTAAAGTTACTTCGCAGCAGTCATAAGATTTGCGGCTTGTGGCGACGACGAAGAGTTAATTGGTAAATATTGTTAGTTGCAGAGTTAATAATGAAGGTGTTCGTGGTATTATCTTGCTTGGTGGCGGCGACGCTGGCTGCAGACACGGCGAAGTACAACGCTAAGTACGACAACTTTGACGTGAATAACCTAATTTCCAACGAACGGCTTCTGAAGGCCTACGTCAACTGCTTCCTGGACAAAGGGCGGTGCACGCCTGAAGGTGCCGATTTCAAAAGTGAGTATTTTCAATATGTCATTTTTTTTTAATATGATACTCATCAGATCTTCTTTAATACTTCTGGCATTCTTTGGAATCCTGAAAATAATTGTCGTTAATTTTCGTTCTCATTAAATCTAATATGTACTAAGAGAGGTTGTTGTTTGTTTTTGTGCTAATCTCAGAATCCACTAATCCGAAAGATTCACTCCACATCATGGTACTACAAGAGAGCA
>JACCPG010000325.1:0-70639 GCA_016069955.1 Drepana arcuata
CAAAGCGGTAAATAAGCAACTGTCTGATGGTAAGCACATAGGAATACCAGATGAATCTCGCACACATTGTCAACACCATTAGTGGCACTGATCTAGTGGTCAGAGCTCCTGGCGGCGTGGATTCGATTCCCGCTAAGGAGGGAATTGTTATCATCATTATCATTCGTCACAATTTCTAGTACTACTTTCTTATACGTTTTTGTTCGCATGATTTACGAAGTCAACAAAATATCACACTTGCTGGCAAGAAGGCTAGTATTATACCTATTTATCCTGCACAAAGGGTCAGCATTGCCCTACAGTATAGCAATACTGCCAACCTCCTGGCAACCTTCCGCGGGATGACAAGTTTTAGTTTTTGGTTTAGTTTAATTTAGTATCTTAGTTTGTTCATATTATATTCTATTTAAATTAATAAATCACATACCGAGAACTACTATATTTTATAAAAAAATTGAAAAGATACTGCGACGCGGGGACTCGAACGCGCGTTTAGGAATTGCATATACAGAGAGCATAACAAGCCCCTTTCTACTGAAACTCCCTTTACAACTCGAAGAACAGTGACTCACTCCGCATATCGTATTGTATTTCTCTAAATCCTGTTATCAATAGCTCTAAGTGTTGTTGCTACCAACGGATACACTTGAAAAGAATTCCATAATTCTATTGTTGAATATCTGAGATAAGATTTATCGTACTGGATATCAAAGTTTGGGCCGTTGTGAAATGGATTCCATCTGGAGATATAAATTTTGTGTTTTTTTATTTACATATCATCACGCCGAGTATCTAACTGGGTAGGCAGAGAGAGCGCCAGTTGTCTCTAGACTTACAAATCTCTTTCGCTTCGGCCACATTATCATTCTCTTAATACATGTTCGTCGGTTTCAAGTACTCGTGACGTTCCCATTCTTATGTCCGATCGATTTGATCTAGGTAGTTGGAACGTGGTCTTCTTTTGCCTCTTCTTTTGTGTGCAACAAAAGTGTTAAAAAAATATTCAAAGAACCAACTAAACTACTCTCTCTGCCCACCCCGTAAGAGATGTAATATATGTAAGAAACCTTGCTCGCAGACAGTAGCATTCATACCAAACCGGTGCACTTTGGAAAATTGTAACAAGCCGTTGGCTCTATCAAAAGCAAAACAAAACCTACGTTTCTTCTCTTTGTTACGTACCATTTTTACACAAGTGAAACTACGCACTTTTCCCCTATTATATTCACAAAATTGATAATACAATAATGAAAAACTGACAAAAAATAAAAATAACAATTTAGTTACCAACATTGGATTTGCGTAAAACTCTGCACGTGAATAGCGAAAGTGCCCTCGTATAGAATCGAGTAAAAACATCGTTTGTCGAGTTAATCGAATCCACGGCCGAGTGAGCACGGCCCTTTGTGCAAAACTATTAGTGAACTCGTGTGGGACATGGATTATTATAGGTTGCGTCGCGTCGACGGTGAAAACTGGAGTGGCGCTATATTTAGAAACGATTGTAATCGAGTTGCAAACCATTTGATAAAAATAAAACGAATAAGTCTGAGAAGAAATTCAAAGGCGTATGTATAGTCGTGCTTGAGTAACGGCGATGGACCTAATATACCTCTGGCAGAAAGTGGGTGTGTGGGTATTACCTCTGCCTACCCCTTCGGGGACCCTTGTGGGAACGCGTGAGGATATATATATATCCTCACGCCCGCTTTCCTCCTGAGATATATTTTAGGTGTCAACGTCACAGATGCCATACATCGCCGTAACTCAAGCACGACTTTGAATTGCTTCTCAGACGTATGCAGGTTTCCTCTCGATATTTTCTATCACCGTAAAGTACTTACGTTTTTAAGTACAGAAAAAACCCTTTGTTATCACTTAAAATAAGTAAATTATATTTTTAAGGCGGTAAATAAATATTACATTATAAAAACACGTCATCATGAGTCCTCAACGGGGTAGATAGAGAAAATTGAGCGCCATATCTCTAGACTTTCATACCTCTTTCGCTTCGTCCACATTCATCAGTCTCTTCATACATGCTCGTCGGTTTCGAGTACTCTTGACGTTACGTCAGTCGTCCGTCCTAAATATTATTATTTTCTATTAAATTACCTTGACCGGTCCTCTTTATCAAGCTATGTTCTTGACGTTTCCAACATACACTAACTTCCCACTATACTGAAAGTTTTACTCGAATTTACACTCTATTTGTTTTCGATAAGACAGGTTTCTCCATACTCTACAATGTGAATACTTAGCCTCTACCTTAAGCAAATAGCAATAAAGCTGAAGTGTGACTCTACTGAGCGCGGATTCCAATGCTAATTCTGGAACTTTACTGAACTTTGCCACTCTGTCAGCCGCAGGTTGTTAGTTAGCACAAGACTTACTTAAGCTACCAGTTACTTTAGCAGCTTCTGGTTATAGCTTAATTAGTTTTAAGTTAATAAAATTAGCGATAATTAGACGGGCCGGTCTAGTGGTCAGAATTCTTGGGTGCGAAGCTTGTGGTCCCGGAATCGTTAAGGACGGATATTTATTTGATGAACGCAGAAAAATCATATCATGAGCCGTGGTGGCCGAGTGGTTCGAGCAGTTGCCTGCGACGCAAAGCTCGCAAGTTCGAATCCCGACTGTACTAATGAGTTTTTCTGAACTTAAGTACAGTGATTAGTCACACCACGAGCTTTACGGTGAAGGAAAACATCGAGAGGAAACCTGCATACGTCTGAGAAGAAATTCAAAGGCGTATGTATAGTCGTGCTTGAGTAACGGCGATGGACTCGCCATCTGTCACGTTGGCACCTAATATACCTCTGGCGGAAAGTGGGTGTGTGGGTATTACCTATACACCTCTGCCTACCCCTTCGGGGACCCTTGTGGCAAGGCGTGAGGATATTAGAAAAATCATAGAAAACTCATTGGTACGATCGGGATTCGAACTTAAAATCTTTGCAGTGCATGCAAGTCAGCCAATACTGCTCCATTATTAGATTAATAGATTGAAAATACCGGCAAAGTTCGAGTCAGAATCGCGCACGAATGATTCCGTACATGTCTGTTGTATGGGAGCCCCACTTACCTATATATTAATCTTATTCTGTTTTAGTATTTGTTATTAGAACGACAACAGAAATACATAACCTGTGAAAATTTCAACTGTCTAAATATCACAGCTTAGATCAGACGAACAGTCAGACGGACGGACAGCGAAGTCTTAGTAATAGGGAACCGTTTCACCCTTTGGATATGGAGCCCTAAAAATGTAGTGATGCTTAATCTACCGTTGCTTCATAGAGTACGTAACCATTTAATATCGCATGGATTGTTTGTTTGTTTATCGTGTAATTCGAAGCGGCTCCAAAGTAACGTGTATGTACAGAGCTTTATTGCTGCCCTTGTGGGGTGAGCTGGAATTAGCACGCGGTTACTGGGCTGTAAACTGTACGGTCCAATAGGTCCCTTTCATCGTAAACCTGCCTAAACGTAGGCACTTGTTGAATGTCAAATAATTTGTTTGTATGTTTGGTTTATGTATTCGTAGCTTTCTGTTTTGTGAGTAGTGTAATCTTCTCATCAGGAAAATGGAAACACCTCGCCAGTTTATCTTTTTAAAATGTATATATTTAGGAAAAAAGTGTATAAGGCGAGTGTGAATGAAAGTGTTGGAAGGGGTAGACCTAGGCGGACGTTTCTAGACCAAATTAGGGACGTCTTGTAAAAAGGTCAGGTCAAGAGTACCCTAAACCGAAGAGCATGTATAAAGAGAATAATGAAAGTGGATGAAGCGAAAGAAGTATGTAAGGATCGTAGCAAGTGGAAAGAAGTGGTCTCTGCCTACCCCTACGGGAAAGAGGCGTGATTATATGTATGTATGTAGGTATATATGACAAATGTCGTTTAATAGTGAATAGCACCTCATATGAGGTATTATTCACTATTAAACTTACAAGTGTTTCGATTTTTCTGATGAGAAGCGTATATATCCTCAAGGGTTCCCGAGGGCAGAGGTGCATAGATAGTACCTAGTAACCCACCCACTTTCCGCCAGAGATATATATATTTATAGTGCCAACATGACAGATGTCGTGCTTAAGAAATAAGAAATGCCGACGTAAGAAATAAAAATAGAACTGTTTTGCATTCCAACAAAACAGATATTATGTGTGCGAAGAAACACACAGCGTTGGTTGAAGAAGCTGTCTCTAGATTTCGCCATTTTGCCAAATTAAATGGAATAACTCACCAAGTTTTCATGTTTTTATACTTCTCTCTCTTTCACTCGCAGTAGCGCGCGCCAAATTTGTCGTATCCTGGAGCGCGGTGTCAACTGTCACTCATAGAAATCTTCAATATCCACCAGCAAGCCCTTGCTGCAACGCTGTGTGTTTCTTCGCACACATAATATCTGTTTTGTTGAAATGCAAAACAGTTCTATTATGTGTTCTCCAAAACACACAGCGTTGGTTGAAGACCTGTTTGTTATCTGCTGGTGAAAGAGAATCAGTATCTGATTGTAGACGCTATGTGATAAATTAATAAATTGAGATAAACTCAAATCCTCTGTTAAACAGAAAAACAACCAAGAGAGGATCTCTTGAAGTAATTATGCTATTTGCAAAACTTCTTACTTATTTTATGGAATAATGCTATGATGAAATTAATATCTTTTCAACAAAAGATAAGGTAATCTGAGCCAAACTGCTCCTGTTGAGAGAGAAGTAAAATTAATAATACTAGGATATCATTAAAATCTTAAATGAAATCAATATTGTAAAAATACCAAGTACTTAGCAGTGAAGTAACAGTAACAATATCATAATTAGAAAACATAAAAGTATGTGAGATAAATATTCACATATTAAATCTTCTTGAGAGATCTACCTGGGGACAGTATAAAAGCTTCATTGCTTTGTAAATGTTTTTTTTTTTTTTTTTTATTTAACCAGGCTGCCTTCTATGCAGTTTCTAGAAGTGACTGCAGCCCATATACTTCTCGAGGGAGCATCAATATTAAGCTCCTTGAATATCATCTTTGATTACAGCTCATCTTAATACAGCCAGCTATTGTAGTCCTTGTAGCGGTTGGTTTACCCACACTTGTTAAAGAGATTATCCAACTAGTCAGCAGCCTGACTGGACCTAGTCCTTCTTGTGTGGCATGTCTAAAACACCTGATATGCTTTACAGGACATACATTGTGGTCAGGGTAAATCAGTTCCCTCCAGTCTTTAATGTGGGGTATACATTATCCCTCCATTTCCTTTAATCATATTATTATATTCTGAATTATGTTAACGACTAAGAATGTGCTTTCCAAATCCTTACTATCTAGAATAGAAACCTACTAAGTGAAGCATGCACTACATCTTTTATAAAGAAAATATTTTGTATCCTATACAGGAGTATTACTTGTTGTACTCTAACACAAGAAATTGGTGTTATACCAGTACCAATTATATGCTCTTAATATTTGCATAATGAAAATAATACATTAAATATCTATCTGATATATTATCTTCTCTTAAAATGGCACAGTAAATCAAATTACTGATCTATGTAGAATTATCATATTGTAGGCAAAGTTATTCTTAAGATATCTTCAAGAAATTTAGTTACCTAGATAGTGTTAGGGCTCTATGATTTATCTTATGTTACTGGCACCTTGACACCTATTTTCTTAATTGGAGAAATTACTATTTAGTATCTCAATAGTCCCTTGGGTAATTGTTACTAGCCCTGGGATACATTCTGGTTGGTATAGACCTAACTATATACATATATAGCTTCCTGCATAGGTCCGTTTTTGATAACGATTCCTCGTAAGCTCTTGCTTTCATCGGGCAGTGTACACCGAATCCAATGAGGAGCAATCGATATTCTACCTGCCGTAATGAGACGGCATGGAATAAAGTTCGGCGGAGGAAAATAATTAGCCCAATTGAAACTGTCGCCTTGGACGGTACGCATCGCAAAAGCATGCCAAACCATCCGAGTCTCAATGACGTTACGTCGCACAACGGCCGACTACGTCCGGGACGCCCCACTTTCGAAATTTGGCCTCCGAGGCCTGGGGCAACAGGTGTCGTTCCGACACGGGTGTGTTCTGGTCAGAGGCGATAGGTTGGGAGCGCTCTTAAGTCCGTCTGGGACCCCCCTTGCTTAGAAGTATGGCCTTCGAGGCCTAGTAACCTAGGTGCCATTCCAACACGGCTTGATTCTGAGACTCCTTCATCTTTTTAATATGGCCCCCGAGACCAGGTAAAACAGATGTCATTTAAGGGCGGATCCGTTTCTTGAGAGGCGGTTTGCCTCTGTCACTTAATCTCATCAGTGAGATAGTCAGAGAGTGATGCCTAAGTGATCTGTTAACTCCAATAGTCTGGTAGTTAGGTCTAGGAGGACACTAGATTGAGTCCCGCATTAACCCTACAACACTCTAATAACATTTTGTTGCCCTCAAGGATCTGAGCATTCAAGAGAAGGCTCTGTATGCTTTGCTTGTCTTATTGCTCCAGACATAGCCAACTTCTCCCACCAGCTTAAACGCCAATAAACCTGATATAGCCAGGCTAATGAAAGCTAATGTTCATTCAGCTGAGCACTCCAGCCCATATCTGCTGTATATGTGGTATGAAAGTAAGTTATTGGTAACTTGTGTAGTGCAATAGCATTGTGATCTATGGCATCTTGCCAGCATCTCATCTTCTAGTATACAGGATAGGGTAATAATAGTATTTGTCTAGGTTTACCTTTGGTGAACAAGTACTCACCCTACTTCATTTGTAGTAATCAGATTGGTAAAGTCCGGCTTTATAAATTCTGCAACTGAGTTACTTAGGGACTTTCTTGAGATTTATGTGCCAGCTACGGGCTGCCAAAGGCTACAGTTTCTGAAAACTGGGAAACTAAATTGACTTGCTCTAGCGGCCAAGTAAAACATTATCTAAGTAAACATGTACCCGGCTACCTTAACAGTATAATTCTGTTGCCAGGTAGTTCTTTTCTACTGCTATGAAGTCAGCAGCCTGACTGTCTGCTTGACTGTCTGCTGCTGTCCCACTGATATACTTCCCTTGGGTTGAATATGGACCCTTAATGCTATCTGCTTTCTTAAGTAAGAATAACTTAAATTTAGACAGGTATCATGTCTCTGTAAGATCTTTGCATTTTTAATAATGTTTTTGTCATTTCAGAATACAGCTCTATTTAAAAACAAACTTGTCTCCCTACTCTATATCTTTATATATATATATGTTTCTCTACTTTATATCTTTCCAAACAAAGTTTGTTACAATATTGTATAAGAGTCTTGGTAAAGGGTATAAGACTTGCCATTATGACCTTCAGAATGAATTCATACTGAAACTCTTTGGTTGGCTTAAGAAGCGCAACCTTCCTGAAGTTCTAATTCAAAGTCAAAATTAAATCCCTTATGATCTGGACTAGAGTCAGCCTAGTCAGCATGTAAGCTCTATTGGGAAATGTTCCCCTTGACTTACAACTTCTAAATCCATTTAAATAGTATAGTGGAAAGTCATATCATTACTCTGTTCAAATCTCAGTTCTGATCTCTGGAATTCCTTCTGTCTGGATCTTAGGTATTCCGGTACATTTATGCATGTACATGTGTATACAATGATTGGATAAGGATCTTATCCCCCTCTGTCTATCTCTCTTTGGTTAACAGATATAATGAGCTTCTTATTGTTAATTCAAACATAAATATCATTACAGAAAATTCTCTTACTGGACAGGTAGAGAGAGTAGAGGGCCAGTTCTATTTTAAACTTCTTTTTTATCTTCACTAATTTCCACAACGGTCTCAAAGGGGTAGGCAGAAGTGTGTAGCAAGAACCTGCTCACCCTCTTTCCTACAGATATGTATTTTATACCAATACCAATACCAATGTGACAGATGGCAAGTACATTGCCATTACTTAAACCACAACTATACATACACCTTTGAGTTTCTTCTCAGACATATGAAGGTTCCTCTCAATATTACCCTTCAACATAAATTGACTGATTGACGAATCACTGTACTTAAGCATGGACAAGCAAATTGGGACAGCTAGGATTTAAAATTGCAATCATTGTTGCAGACAACTACTTGAACCATTCTGCCGACACAACTCTTTTATTTTCAATATACACTTTCCCTTAATCTTGTACCACATATTACCTCCATGTTATTATCATAATACAGTAAGAACACCTGAACAAAAGAATGTGGCAGCTTTCTCACAAATATTTACTAAGGGATAATTCTTGTAGATTTGCTGCTGCTTTACTTATACTTATAAATCTTACAAGCCCTGCTATACTAAATCCTTTGCTCTAGTAGTATGTAGACCTTCTTGGCCGGAGTTAACACTGCTTCTGCAGATGCTAACTAATCCAAAGTATCTTGAATTAACATGAATCCTAATCTATTTTAAAATTGATTCATTTTAATAAGCCAGATTAAGATAGCAATCTTATTTGTCATAACGTATGCAATTTTTGCATGCCGGAATGAGTAGTGTTAAAATGCTGCTAAGGTTGCTGTAGTAGTTACCAGCACTGGCAGAGTCAGAGAACTCAGACTTTTATTGTAGCCTATGATGAAGTTGACAATACTGTGGCAACTGTAATATATATCATGATATAAAGTTTACCTGGTACCATCAGTTTTCACTGCAATAATCGGAATCAGAATTTCTATGCGTAGATCGCTTTCTTTTCTTGGCTGTTGAAGCCGTTACCTCATCCTCCGAGGAAGAAAAGCTCTTCTTATCCTCTTCACTCAGACTGAGAGAGGGGTCACCACGGTCAGAGACTATCCCGGAATACCGCTGGTCGATCATTTACCTGAGCACTGCAACGGCAGTAGCCTCGGTTTCGGTATTGATACAAACATTATTACCGAACTAACAATTACGCGCACACATAATAAAAAACTTTCAATCGAACTTCCACGACTATTATTTAAACATTTCCTGTAGTTTTAAGTGTATAACACTTATAATAACATAAATTTAGTTTACAAAACAAGATTTTGCATCCATTGGCGGCAAAATTTAAAGACGCTATGAGTGACAGTTGACACCGCGCTCCAGGACACGACAAATTTGGCGCGCGCTACTGCGAGTGAAAGAGAGAGAAGTATAAAAACATGAAAACTTGGTGAGTTATTCCATTTAATTTGGCAAAATGGCGAAATCTAGAGACAGCTTCTTCAACCAACGCTGTGTGTTTTGGAGAACACATAATATACTTCTGAAGGATGTTCTGAAATGTATAGTATATAATAATAATCTAAGATACTTAAATGTATATATACATATATACATACATGGAATGGAATGGAATCTTAAAATAGGTACCTAAACGTAGACTTGAACGTGAAAATAAAATATAATAATAATATAATAATATATCCTCACGCCTTCCCACAAGGGTCCCCGAAGGGGTAGGCAGAGGTGTATAGGTAATACCCACACACCCACTTTCCGCCAGAGGTATATTAGGTGCCAACGTGACAGATGGCGAGTCCATCGCCGTTACTCAAGCACGACTATACATAAAGTGTGAAAATAAGAAACGCAATAAATTGATTAACAATTTAATTAAGGTCATAGTGACAAGGCGGCTTTATCAATAGAACGGAGTGTCTTAAGAAAATCCCTTTGACCTTTCAGTTAATTTATCTTTGACCTTCCAGCTCTGTCGGAGCCAAGCTCTTCATTGGCATTGTAATCAAGTAAATTTTAATTTACTTCACTTTATATAAGACTGGCATGCGATTGACTAGGAATGGGATTAAAAAAATCGGCCAAGTGGCTCGGTTCGGTTTCGGTTCGGTTAATATTTAGGTGTATGCATGATTTTAATTAAGTCAAAACTTCTTCAAATTGAAGTGTGTACACGGACACTATTAAGGAGCAATGTACTAGGATGTCACATTTGTTTGCTTGTCTGAGGCATGCGACTAGTTCCCCATCTAAAAATGTGCGTCAACGAAGCATTTAGGTACACTCAATTGACCGCTCGAGCGAATTGTCTTCACTGTTGCTGTTTTTTATGTGTTCGTGCACTTATATACCTTCTAATTAGAAACATGTTTACTTGTATATAAATTTCTGGTGTGAGAACCTAGTGTTTAGTCAAACTTAATATAAGTTTAAAAACACTAACAACCAAAACATTATTAACTCTGTAAATTTTATAAAATAAATAAATAAAAATTTCACCTCAGTTACAGTGCATATGGCAGAATATGAAATGAAGGAAACATTCTCGCTTCAAGTTATTGTGTTGTTCAAGCAATTTTTGATTGAAATAAATTAAGTTTACACAGGTTGCATATACTTTCTTTTTGATTGCAACGTTAAAAGTATCAAAGGACAATACCATTTGCTGATATATTATAATTATGATATATTATGAAACAAGAATTCTGCTGGAAACAGTCGAGAATAGAAGAGGAAAGATGATAGGCCACCTTATACGACATGATAGCTTCTTTAGAAACATTTTAGAAGGAAAGGTAGAGGGGAAGAGAGGAAGAGGAAGACCAAGATTAACATACATGGGTCAGATTAAGGAAAAAATTTCTCTCATGACGTATAAGGAGGTCAAGGAGGTTGCGCTGGACAGAAGCGAATGGAGGGGACTGCATCAGAGACGCCGACAAGAGCCCAGCTCTTAAACTTGTGATGATGATGATATATTATATTCTCTAAATTAGTTATACTACATATATTTTACAAATCAGAATGGGTTGGCAGGAAACACTTATTGAACTTCACTTTTATATAAAACTAGCGGTCCGCCCGGCTTCGCACGGGTGGATAATATAGCCTGTGTCACTCAGGGTGAAAGTAGCTTTCAATGGTGAAAGTTTTTCAAATCGGTCCAGTTCTTCTTCAGCCAATTCGTTACAAACATACTTAGATACAAATATTTCATCTTTATAATATTAAGTACTAGCTGTGCCCGCGACTTCGTCGGCGTAGACAGCTTTTTACCTTTCGTAAAAAAAAAACTTTTTTTTCAACAAAAAGTATCCTATGTTACTTCTTATACCTTCGAGAATATGTGTACAAAGTTTTATGACGATCGGTTAAGTAGTTCTTACGTGAAAGCGTAACAAACAAACTTACATTCACATTTATAATATTAGTAAGGATAGATTACTATTTCGTAAAGCTTATATTAAGGCGTAGGAAAATCAATACAGAACCCAAAGCTTGAATAAAACAACACCATTCGTCTCTGGCTTATGTAAATGCAAAGGTAAGTATGAAATGCTTATACTGTACCTGCGGCGGATGTCCAACATTACGAAAACAGAAATATATTCCGGTTGTTTCAATAATGCATATCACACTAATTCCGGCTGTGGCTCTACACACCCTCTCCCTACGGAGAGTAAGGTGCCGGTTCTCTCTATACGAATATACTTCCACTTTATTCACAACACATTCTGATTACTTTAATAATTCATACATTCATACATAAAACACTGTAACCTCATTAGCACTCCTCTCTCTGCCTAGAGTAGAGCGCCAAGGTAGGTAGGGGTGTATAGGTAGTTTCCACACACCCACTTTCCGCCAGAGATATATTTTAGGTACAAACTTGTCAGATGGCGAGTCCGTCGCCGTTACTGACCATGACAATTATTATGATATTTTGTTACGGGAAGGTATGAAGATATAATATGAGTACCTATATAAAAATTAATATTGTGAGTAAATATATTGTATTAAAGTGTTACGTACTCAAATAAAACCCATGAAAATATTAACATTATTAAATTCAATGATTAGTGTTTAAATTCAATAGACCAATACGAAATGAATAAAAAGTTGCCAATTCTGAAACAAAAATATTGTTAACTCTATTCTGGTGAAGTTAGGGGGGGGGGGAGAGGCTCTAGATACATTTAATTCTCATCTCCTCACGTGAATGCTATTCATTCGTAATTTAAAATAGGGATAATACTTGACAATTACTTCACTATTGCCTGCCTGTTATTCTGTAGCGGAAGTTCCTTACGCCTCTGTTGCCGGAAGCGGCCGTCCCGATACACGGCTGACAACCGACCCACTTCTACTGTTCCAACTTCGACTTAGTTCCATTTAATTTTTTTTCTCATTCAACGTGACTTTCATTTCAGTCAGATTATACTCTGATTGAGAATATGTAGAAAATGTATTTAAATGCCACTGGGTGAATCCCAGTATTTAAAATACCACTAGATAGGTAAAATATGTCTGGCGGAAAGTGGGAGTGTGGGTACTATATACCTCGGCCTACCCCTTCGGGGACCCTTGTGGGAAGGCGTGAGGATATATATGTAAATGTTATATTTTGTTTGTTGTCACAATAAATTATAAATAAATTATTACTCAATCAATTGGTAAATGGTAATTTTGTTTTCAGTAAAACCTTCCCCCAACACCCTATTTTTGCTAGAAAAAAAATTCGGTGCAATTTTACAGATAAGTGTATCTTTGACGTTAGCACGCTTGTGAGCAGGCGGGAATAAAAAAAAACAACGAATATTATATTTTGTTAAAACGTTCGTTGATTAGATACCTACCTAATCTAAAAAAAGCTTCTACAATATGGAAAATAGTAAAAAACTATGTTTATCATAATATGTATTACAATAATTCATTACTCATGTGAGAAAAAAATATTCTCAAGTTCTGATAAAAACAGAATTCATACAAACTGTAAACTGTACAAGATATATACACAGTTAACGTCAATAATTTCTCCAATAAATGCCTTTACATTGGTCGTATAACTTACGCCCTGCCTCCCCTGGAAACAATTTCTTGCAATACCCACATCTGGTTTTACCAATATCCGCTCTTTCATTGTGTCTGCAGTTTATACATAGAAGCAATATGGCTTCTGGGGATGTAATTGAGTTACAATGGGAATGGAAATGAAATTGGACGTAAGAAGATAATGAACTGAAAGATAAAGGAAATATAAAAAGAAATAGTTCTTCTCACGCCTTCCTATAAGGGTCCCCGAAGGATTAGGCAGATTTGTATAGGTAGTACCCACACACCCACTTTGCGACAGAGATATATTTTAGGTGCTAACGTGACAGATGGCGAGTCCATCGTCGTTACCCAAGCACGACCACACATACGCCTTTCAATTTATTCTCAAGCTTAAGCAGGTTTCCTCTCAATGTTTCCTTCACCTTTACGGTGAACGGCTCGTACTTACTAACTCGTTACTAACTCTTCTGATCTTTGTGTCACAGGCGACTACTCGAAACTCTTGCCCACCACGGCTAGTGATCTCTTTATTAAATTCTTTTTTCTATATTAAATGCAAAATGAGAGTGTTTTAATACACACCTTAGACAACCGATTTGCGGAATCTCTTGTATCATCACGCCGGCTTACAGATTTCTTTTGCTTCGTCCATATTAAAATCATCCTTTATATTATATATCTCTCTTAGAAATGACTCATTTGTTAAGCATCTTATCTCCACTCCCTATTCTACGCGAAATAATAATACCAACGTCAGATCTTATGTGTTGAAGATAACACTTCCATCAAGCCTGACGTTCCCTTACAGCTAGGGACAATGGCTTTGTCTGGCATCTAGATTTGGGAAGGAATTGTTTGCCATTTGCTTAGATGGCGGTACTTGTGAAATGAAACTTATCTATATTTTGTTACGAAATAATTTTGCATGTCTCGAAGGTTTCGAACGACATTATCACGTAAGTGATGCCACGCAACAATGAAAACTTCTGCATACATGTATTTCTCGTATCTGTAACAGACGAATACATTAGTGTCCTTTCGTATACTTTCAGTTAAGGGACCGAAAAATCTATAGATGGTAATATCACGGCTAGAAAGAACGATTAAAAGGCATTTCGAGGGACAAAGATTCAAATTCCAAATCCTGCCGTATAGTAAAATTCCTTACCGCTGTAGACAAGGAACCTTCGACGACACAGCACGTATTAAACTATTTTAGAAGCAAAATAGATAACTCTATTGTTCTAGTCTTCTGTAAGAGTATTATGTATGTATATTCGGTTAAGAGGAAACTTGAATACGTTCACGTAGAGGAAATTCAAAGACGTATAGTCGGCGACTTGCTATGTGTCACGTACGCACCGAAATATATTTCCGAAGAAGAGAGAGTACAACAACATAAGTCTGCCTACCTTTCTGGGGACACTAATGGTAAGGTGACAAGATGACTTGAAGAGAAGATGACGTATACATAGTCTCCTAGTTGTTCTTTAACCATCCTTTCTTGTTTCAGATCTGCAGTTCCCCATCGATGTGTCAGGAGTCCAGAACGACCATCCGTTCCTGGACGCAGATTCCCTACAGTCGCTGTTCAGAAGGTTGACGGCCCTGAACAGGTGTGCCAACATGAAGCTCGAACACCATCATCATCAGAAGAGATCGGTATGTTTGAATAATTAAGCGTTTGTTTTATCAATACCAAAACCTGGTTCAACAATTATCGTCAAATTTTAACCAATTTACACAAAACCGTAACTGGTTTTACTCACTAGGTCTATTGGTGAAAACCAGGTGATTTTTTTTATGACGAGTTCCTTAGGAGCGGGGAGGACTGTAAAATTGTGTTGGCATAATACGGCCAACACAGTATAATTCTCCGAATACAAAATGGCAGCTCGCAAGTGATATTTCAGCATCGTGAGCGTAAATAGGCTACGGTAACCGTTTCCCACCAGGTGGCCCGGGCCGTTTACTACTCTTGTATAAAAAAAAATACCGTTCAGTAGTTTTTCGGTGAGAACAAACAGACACCGTGAAGAACTTTGTCTATATATTATCTTAATGTATATAAATTACGTGTCACGTTGTTTGTCCGCGATGGACTCCTAAACTACTGAACCGATTTCAATCAAATTTGCACACCGTGTGCAGTTTGATCCAACTTAAAAGATAGGATAGCTTACATCACAATTGTACCCGATAGGTGGCGCTGCGATCGTGTTTCAGGAAGTTTAACTTTTTCACCCGGGCGAAGCTGGGCGGGACAGCTAGTATTATATATATAGTTACTGAGTTTAAGGTAAAAATAAATTGACGTATACAAGAGTGCGAAGTTACATCGCTGGACACTTTTTCAATCAGAAACAAGATAGTGATTGAAGAAGTTTATTCGCCAACCCTCGTTAGAGTTTTCTAAACTATTTTCTTCGTAAATAACTTTTCTCGCTCAAACAATAAACTACGTACACTTAAATAACTTTCAGGTCCGATTTTATACGCGGGGTTATTTGAACGTTTTTTCCTTGTAAGTTTTCAACAAACTGTAATTCTATTGTGGTCGCAGTGCCTTTTTTTTTAACGTGGGAAAATCCTCATGTATCCCCGTCGCTGCCCCCGCGGTACACCATCTCATCGCTTATGTGGGGGGAGCACGAGATCGCGCAAGCATACAAGCGCGCTCCCCCCGGCGTGGTCGCAATGCCTGCCTATCAACAGTCCTATACTGACACATGCAATTAAACTGCAAAAAAAAAATGATCTGTGGTGGCTGAGTAGTCCGAATAGTTGCCTACAACACATATATTACAAGTTCGAATACTGACTTTACCAATGAGATTTTAGGAACTTAAGTACGGTGACTAGTTACGATTTTACAGTGTACAGTGTTTTACAGTACAATGAACCTGCATACGATTGATTGATAGATTTTGATTTAATGGCTTTAAAGCCCTGAAGCACTTTGCTAGTGCTGCCAAAAAGTGTTGCCAGGATAAAACGTTAGTATAAAGGTTTAATCATAGCAACACTTTTTGGCGGTAACTGGTAAACTCATCGGTTCAAGCGGTCCATGTTTGAACTAGCAACCCTAACGTCCTTAAAATTGATGATTTAATATCGTCTCATCTGATCCTAATTAACATAGTAACCGAATCAAATTAAAATTTCATTAACCACAAAACTCTCTCTCACAGAGCTCAATATAAATCGTTTGCAATTAGTTTATCCGATCCTGGCAATTAAAGTCGGAGTTCTCATCAAATTCCTCGCCGCAAGATAATTAAATTTCACTGAAAGATAACCTTCAACCCCTCAAGGGATTGTTTTTTTAGCGCCATCCTAGAAATTGAAGAACTTGTATCCATGTCATAAAGTAATTATAAAAACGTCAAAATGTCAGTTCAGTTAATAAACTTTTATAAAAACTTTTCGAAGGCAACTCCTACCGGACTGTTACATATTCACACACTTTAAATTAAATATTCCTGACAGTTCTAACTTCAAAACAAAAGGAAACAGAATCGGAGTTTTTTTGCATCGGACGTCGTAAGTAGTACATATCTTTACGCCTTCCCTTAAGAGTCTTGGCAGGAGTAGGCAGACGCGCCAACGCGCAAAGTAACACGCAATTTTCTTTCGCCATTTTTTAAATTTCTTATTCCACGGCAATAATAACTTAGGAAAAACAAATTAGCGCTTAAAGGTCCTTTGCTTTTGACTCAGTTTAAATCATCGATGTTATTAATAATAAATATTTTGCTCGTTATTGTTTCCAAGGGACTATATAATTATTTAACTTATTTCGTTGACAGTGATTAGTTTTCACGACGATTTCCACAATCGGCTAGAGACCATAATATAACATGCTCTGGACATAATTATGACCGATTGATGGACTTCTTAAACCATGTTAATAAATAAATAAAAAAATATTAGTCACGAGCTGAGCTTTACGGTGAAGGAAAACATCGAGAGCAAGACTACATACGTTTGAGAAGTACTTCAAAGGCATATGTATGGTCGCGCTTGAGTAACGGCGACGGACTCGCCAGCTATCACGTTGGCACCTAAAATATAATAATTATCTCTGGCGGAAAGTGGGCGTGCGGGTACTACCTATACACCTCTGCCTACCCCTTCGGGGACCCTTATGGGAAGGCGTGAGGATAAATAAATAAAATAAAATGTTCTTGCGCGTGCGTCCAACATTACTAGTTTATCTGTCATTCAGATTTAAAATGTATATTTATACATCTGAGAGGAAATAGGTAGATGAGTAAAAACACAAAACACAACCGAAAAGAGGTGCCAACGTGACAGATAGCGAGTATGCTGCTGTTCCACAAGCACAACTTTACATACACGTCTTTGAATTTCTTTTCAAACGGATTCTTATCGACTTTCCTTCCACTCTAAAGCTCGTAGCATGTTTAATCACTTTAGGTACTCAGGTTCAGAAAACTGGTGCAGTCGTACTTCGAACTTGCAAGCTTCGGTTGCAGGTCTACCCGAACTGATGAAACTTACGTTTTTAACCTACTTTTGTTATTAAATTGCTGTTAACTGCGACTTTGTTCGCTTAAAAATAACTTACTATATAATTGGATAATCTGCAGTTTAGTTCTTAAATTCCGTATAAAAAGTCAAACAAGAGCATTGTACAACAACTACGCATATCCACTCAATTAAAGTAGCAAATAAAATCTTCACGTTGAATAATTCAAGCGTATATATCAGAAATGTTTGCCCTAATAACATTCTTATCTCGCACAAAGGTTGCCGAAATATTATGTTAACAGACCCAATATACAGTTACCTCCTAGAAAAATCTCAGACGTATTATTTTCATTGTGATTGTGTGTTTTGGCGTTTACTCGTGTTTTTATACATACATACATATAATCACGCCTCTTTCCCGTAGGGGTAGACAGAGACCACTTCTTTCCACTTGCTACGATCCTTACATACTTCTTTCGCTTCGTCCACTTTCATTATTCTCTTCATACATGCTCTTCGGCTTAGGGTACTCTTGACCTGACCTTTTTTCAAGACGTCCCTAATTTGGTCTAGAAACGTCAGTCTAGGTCTACCCCTTCCAACACTTTCATTCACACTCGTTTATGTCTCACGTTTTCACTCGATTTGAATATTGCTAAGATTTTAATGTTAAGTTGAACTACCACTACGCCAGACGAAACGTTAAAATTACTAAAACTGCCTCGTATATAATGATTTATTAATCTGAATGAAGTAAATATTCAAAATCGGCAGGTTTTATACACGAAGAGACAGATGAATGTCGATAAAGCAAAAGAAGTCTGCAAGTCCAGAGAGTACTGGCGCTGTACTCTCTCTGTCTATCCCGTGAGGAATTCAGCGTGATGAAATGTATGTTAATATTATTTTACATACATACATACATACATATCATCACGCCAAGTCCCTAACGGGGTAGGCAGAGAGTATAGAGCGCCAGTTCTCTCTAGACTTACATACCTCTTTCGCTTCGTCCACATTCATCAGTCTCTTCATACATGCTCGTCGGTTTCGAGTACTCTTAACGTTCCCGTCCTTCAGAGTCCGATCTATTTGATCCAGGTAGTTGGAACGTGGCCTTCCTCTGCCTCTTCTTGCACACACTTTTGCTTTGTATATCTGTTTCGTCAATCTTTCTTCACTCATCCTTTCTATGTGTCCAAACCAACGTAACATGCCTTTCTTCATCTTTACAATCGCGCCCTCATTCACGCCAGTTGATTTGCGAATCTCTTCATTGCGGATTCGATCTAATATCGTTACGCCGCACATTTTTCGAAGAGATCGCATCTCGAGAATATTATTTTAATAGTAATTATTATATTATTATCGCCAGTTTTGAGTACTCTTGAGGTTCCCGTCTTTGAGTGTCGCATTTATTTGATCGTGGTTCGGAACGTGGTCTCCCTCTACCTCTTCTTGCTCCCTTTCGCTTTGTAGAGCTGTTTCGTAACGCTTCTTTACTCATGTGGACGAAGCGAGAGAGGTATGCAAATCTAGAGAGGACTGGCGCTCTATTCTCTCTACCTACCCGTTAGGGATTCAGCGTAATGATATGTATGTTTGTAATATTATTGTAATGTCTTATGAACTTATTACTAACATAATATCAAGAGAGATTCGCTTGAGGCGAAACATGGCTTGTCCGCAAGTAGTAGGATTATTAGAACGCATATTTTTGTATCATCCCTGTAATGTTGTTATCATTAGGTACCTATGTGTGTAATTTAGTTCAAATATTTGTCCAACTCTGTGACCTCTAACGTACTAGTTAATGGTATATAATAGGATGTTATTTAAGTGTGTGAATGATTTGCCCTTGGTTTTGAAATTAACTGAGGGTTTTTCCACATCTTTTTGTTGAGATTACAAACTCTTGTCTGAATGAAGTACTTTTTATATTGATTCAAACGATCATGCCAATAATTATTGATGTACTTACTGAGAAGCCGTGGTGGCCGATTGCTTCGAGCAGTTGCCTGCGACGCAAAGGTCGCAAGTTCGAATCCCGACTGTACCAATGAGTTTTTTCTGAACTTAAGTACAGTGATGAGTCACACCACGAGCTTTACGGTGAAGGAAAACATCGAGAGGAAACCTGCATACGTCTGAGAAGAAATTCAAAGGCGTATGTATAGTCGTGCTTGAGTAACGGCGATAGACTCGCCATCTGTCACGTTGGCACCTCATATACCTCTGGCGGAAAGTGGGTGTGTGGGTATTACCTATACACCTCTGCCTACCCCTTCGGGGACCCTTGTGGGAAGGCGTGAGGATATATATATATAATTACTTACTGATTATACGTACTTACTGTCGAAGTCAAATTTATTTCGCTTACTCTCTGACATCCGATAGGACGGTTGGATGCGCGAGTTCGATTCTAATTAATAAAAAAGTCTTATATACATAGATACATTAGTTACTATAAAAGTCCTCGAAGAGGTAGGCAGAGGTGTCTAGACACCTCTGCCTAGGTAATACCTAGGTATTACCCTTACACCCATTCTTCCAGATATATTTTAGGTGCCAACGTGAAAGATATCAAGTCCATCTCCGTTACTCAAGCACAACTTATGCAGGTTCCTCTCGGTGTTTTTCTTCACCGTAAAACTCGTAGTGTTAACGACGAAAAAACATCGTGTAATTCAATACGGAAAAACTTATTGATACAATCGGGATTCGAACTTGCAATTTTAATAATAATATAATATAAATAATATATCCTCACGCCTTCCCACAAGGGTCCCCGAAGGGGTAGGCAGAGGTGTATAGGTAATACCCACACACCCACTTTCCGCCAGAGGTATATTAGGTGCCAACGTGACAGATGGCGAGTCCATCGCCGTTACTCAAGCACAACTATACATACGCCTTTGAATTTCTCCTCAGACGTATGCAGGTTTCCTCTCGATGTTTTCCTTCACCGTAAAGCTCGTGGTGTGACTAATCACTGTACTTAAGTTCAGAAAAACTCATTGGTACAGTCGGGATTCGAGCTTGCGAACTTTGCGTCGCAGGCAACTGCTCGAACCACTCGGCCACCACAAGAAATTATGTTGTCTATTAAATACTGTATGGAGTATTAGTGGTTAAAGGTTTTTATAAATTCAAATGTGACATAGTGATGACTACCTATTTATCCATTTTTGCTCTCCATCTAGCTGTAAATAGGTACTTTTCTTAGTAATATTCTGTAACATCCATATTGGGATCAAAAAAGGCAATGATTTGCTTTAAATGGCTCTATGTCAAAACATTTACATCATTAGTCATTGACCTCGTGGTTAGAAACAAAAAAACACACTTTTGCAATACAACACCATCATCGAATTACCTCAACATTTTGCCGAGTCATTTTGTAGTGTACTGTCGGGCGCAAAACTTTTAATTAATTATAATGTTTAAAGAATATTTTTTGCATGACAAGCTTCATTACGAAGGTTTTCCTATCTAACAAACAAATACTGGGGCATTGGATGGTAAGCGGTTACCGTATCTTTGATCGCAATACCAATTGAATCGACCACGAGTTGCCGTTTTTCTTACATGGCATGAAACAGAATGAGAGATGAGATTTACAGCTATGAAATCCGTATTCTATTCTGGATTTATTATAGAAAAACGTTGTGGTCGAGCATACGTTTGAGTAAAAGTTCAAAGACCTGTGTAAATTTGTTTCTAAGAGACGGCTACAGGACTGCCATCTGTCACATTGGCACCTAGATATAGATAGTGCTATCCATGAAGACGCGCCCCACCAATTACTTGTCGAGGTTGTCGCAGAATGCGGGGAGTATGACCCGAGTCTTATAATTGTGTGCGTGTGCGACAATACACAAATATTAGTGAAAGGCTGCACACTTAGACTATAAACTGTGAGGGAGAATAGTGGGGCGCGTCTTTGTGGATAGCACTATATATATCTACGGTGAGAAGACTATGTTACGTACAACACTGCCTGTCCGTTTGGGACTCCTTAAAAATGTTTCCTAATTACCTATACTCCGCGACGTCACCCGGGTAAATTTGGTTTAATTGGTAACCTACCACTGTTCTCTTCTCGTTCTTCGGATTCTTTTTAAGCATATCCTTTGCCTGAATTTAGACTATTATTACCTACCTCTGTGTCAGCCAAACAGAAGCACACAACAACATGCATTTTCAATTTTGTTAGTTAACTTATCAGTTTGCCCAAAGTATCCTCCACAAGATATATCGTGAGATATGATCATCGTGAAGTCATGAACATATTCTACTTGTCATCACGACAAATTGGTAAGTTCCTTTACCATTGTCGACTCTGTAAAGCGGCTAATTCAGTTCTCGCTAACAAGATTGCAACAATAATATTCTTCGGTCTAATTGATTTTTTCATCGTATGTATTATAGAAAATGACGGCTCTAAAAGGATATTGTGTGAGATTCGTCGGTTGGTCTACGCTCGTTAACATTCCATTAGAATCTTGATATAAGATATCCTCACGCCTTCCCACAAGGGTCCCCGAAGGGGTAGGCAGAGGTGTATAGGTAATACCCACACACCCACTTTCCGCCAGTGGTATATTAGGTGCCAACGTGACAGATGGCGAGTCTATCACCGTTACTCAAGCACGACTATACATACGCCTTTGAATTTCTTCTCAGACGTATGCAGGTGTCCTCTCGATGTTTTCCTTCGCCGTAAAGCTCGTGGTGTGACTAATCACTGTACTTAAGTTCAGAAAAAACTCATTGGTACAGTCGGGATTCGAACTTGCGACCTTTGCGTCGCAGGCAACTGCTCAAACCACTCGCCCACCACGGCTTTAAGGCTTTGATATAAGGATGATTCGCTATATATCATGTTGCTACCAATATTATTATAATATTCTTAATTATAATCTAGAGAGACATGGTAGTCACTAGTATTCTACTGCAAAGTATTGAAGACTCAAATTTCAGCTTTCAATATCGATGAGTTTTAGTGGATAATTAGAGCTATTTATCACTTCACGAACATCACGAAGAAACCAGTATAAATTTTAAAGAAAATTCAAAGTCGTAAGTAAAATACGTGAGACTTTAAACTAGCCTCGTTCAAATAGACGTGTGAGGACCTTAATTATTTCTCCTGCAAAAGGATGTTGAGTTGATGTGGAACCAGTGTTGCAATCAATACACGCTTATCATCAGGCGGACCGTGAGACCGTGACCGGTATAAAATAACCTTATTATAACTCTCATCTTAATACTTTGTCAACAGAATGACTCGGATGACGAACAATGCGCGTTGAGTGACAAATGGCAGTACGAGAGGAAGTCCCGAAGGTGGTCCAGGGTGGTGGAAATAACTCCTCAGGCGCAAAGGAGGCTGCAGGTTTGTTTACTTGACTGTGGAAAATCACTATGAAAAATACGGGAATATACATAATATAGATATGCACCCGAGACCCGAAAGTAGTGCTCGATGGCGGGGAGTGGAAAGACAGGAGGAAGGCCTTCGCCCAGCAGTGGGATATAGTCTATTTCTATAGAATATAGTAATATTATAAAATGGAAATATTAGTATGTAAGTATGTTTGTAACGAATTGGCTCAAAAAGTGCTGGACCGATTTGAAAAATTATTTCACCATTGGAAAACTACATTCAGCCTGAGTGACATAGGCTATATTTTCTTTTGTAAAAAGAAAAATATGTCCACCCGTGCGAAGCCGGGACGGACCGCTAGTTGGTTATTAATGAAATAAATAGATATGTTACGTCCGAAAGAACATCAGGAGTATGATGAAAGTAGATGAAGCGAAAGATCGGCAGGTCTAGTGAAAACTCTACTCTATCAGAATACCTCTTAAAAGTATGTAGTTTTTTTAAGCAAAAAGGTTGAAACATTAAGTTTACTATCAACTTGGTTATATGTAAGAAAATTCACATAAATTTCACATCCCACAAATACACGTCTCATCATACGATACCGTGCGTATTTATAATAACGTTACAAAGAGAAATATCATATGACCGGATCCTTCAAATTATTTGTGGCTCAAAGGGTTGGCCCACGGAATGTTTGATAAATACGGGTTACTTTATATCCCGTGTATGTTTTATGGGAGCCTGTTTATTTTCTATCTCTTCGACAATGTATTCATAACATGAATGATTATCGTGAAATTGGCAGAACACATGTGCTGGGTTTTCTTTTCGGAAAAGATAATATAATGTTGGGAAAAAATATTTTTCGAATATGCTGTTTCTAGTAAATCCTGAAGCTTCAGGTGATTAGAGATCTGGTCTGGGTCTGAAACTACTGCTACTAAAAAAAAAGACTGGTGGAAAGTGGGTTGGGCGTAATTACCTATACACTTCTTGCCTACGCCTTTGGAGACTTGTGGGAATGCGAGAACATATGTTATTACTTAAAAAAAAACCTTTTCCTTTTTTTTAAGTCTATTAAAAATAACCTAAACATTTTTGAACCTGAAAGCAATGCCCCCCGGATTTCTGGTATCGTACCATAATAACTTTATAGAAGTACTAATTTCAGCCCTTATAAAAAAAAAAAGGATTTTTTAATGCTTTTATTTTTTATGTTATTTTCTAGGTGATAGCAGCCCGAGCCAGAGCGGAGAGAGAAGCCAGAGAGGCAAGTGGGGAAGTTGAAGATGACGAGGACGAGACCCTGCCTACCATTAGGGTGGGTCTTGTGGATGCTGACGGACATTACACTGATGTGGAGCATGATCTGTGAGTGTTTCCACCCGAAACTCAAATTTTAAATAATATATATATCAAATAAAAATTAATAATATATCCTCACGCCTTCTCATAAGGGTCCCCGTAGGACTAGGCATAGTTACATATATGCATAACATCACGCCGATTCCCTAACGGGGTAGGCAAAGAGAGTAGAGCGCCAGCTCCCTCAAGACATGCATATCTCTTCCGCTTCGACCATATTCATCAGTCTTTTCATACATGCATGCCGGTTTCGAGTACTCCTGACGTTCCCACCCTTGAGTGTCCGATCTATTAGAGTTAGAGTTAGGTGTAAGGTGTATAGAACTTATCACATTTTCCTCATCATGAACTTCGTCAAACAAAATAGATCAAAAATCTATACAAAAATAATACTCAACGATTGAGCCTCAAGAGTTACTCCATACGCTTGGTTGTGTCATGAAATCTAAATACAAATTTAAAAAATATACTCCAATTAATAACATTCCATATATATAGTCCATAATTATTAACATTGGATTACGATGTCTACAACTTAATTAGATTTGTCTAATACTTGTGCGTTTTATTACGAATATTAAGTCACATGTTTTAATATAAAGAAGATGTAAATGTCAGATTATCTCCACGAATTTATGATCGTTTTCATTGCTCAATTAAGTAATCCCTTTTACATTTACGCAATTCTTGCTCAGATTAATTTAATCCTTCATTTAAATTATTAAGTTGTCATCAAGGTAAACTATTTGAAAAGAGAAAGAGAGCCGTGGTGGTCGAGTGGTTTGAATAGTTGCCTGCGTCACAAAGATCGGATGTTCGAATCCCGACTGTACCAATGAGTTTTTCTGAACTTAAATACAGTGATTAGTCATACCACGAGCTTTACGGTGAATGAAAAATCGAGGGGAACCAGCATACGTCTGAGAAGCAATTCAAAAGCGTGTGTATATTCGTGCTTGAGTAACGGAGATGAACTCGCTATATATCTCGTTGGCACTTAAAATATATCTCTGGCGGAAAATGGTTGTGTGGGTACTACCTATACCTACCTTCGGGGACCTTAATGGAAAGGCGTGAGGATATTTAACTGTATATACAAATCTAAATATATCAATCTCATCTACGAATGATTCTCTCTAGATTCGTCGTGACATATATATGTAGTAACATGGTAGTACAGTTGGGTTTACACATAGATGGTAACATATGCGTCAATAGACGATACTTTTATTCAACCCGATAGCTTTGATCCAATCGAAGCCGTCGCAGGGCCAATTTGAATGGCGTGAGTACAGTTACCTCGTTATAAAGTATCAGTTATAAACAAGAGCTTATTAAACCCATTGTTAAGTTATTAATGGATAGGTCAAGTGGTTTTGGGCGCGTCATTTTATGTAATGATCTAGCCGAGTGACTGGTCTACTGTATTTGGGTTCGAATTTTTATCTGGGATATTTTATTCGTCAGCTTCGTCAGACTCAAGCATGGGAAATCCATATCACAATAGATGAAATAGCGAGGTGGATTCTGCAGAGGATTGTTTAAACAGATATGACATTCGGAAAAGTATATAGGCAGCGAATAAAGCACGCGAAGGCGTGTAGGCTTGCCCTTCGCAAAGTGCTAAACTGCCATTTTACTGTAAATAGGATATATAATATAATAATATAATAATTCACGCCTTCCTACAAAGGTCCCCAAAGGAGTAGGCAGAGGGGTAAAGGTAATACCCACACACCCACTTTCCGCCAGAAATAAGGCACCAACGTGACAGATGGCGAGTCCATCGCTGTTACTCAAGCACGACTATACGTAATACGTACGTTTGAATGGCTTCTCAGACGTATGCAGGTTTCCTCTCGACGTTTTCCTTCAGTGTAAAGCTCGTGGTGTGACTGATCACCGTACTTAAGTAAAAGAAAACTTATTGGTACAGTCAGAATTCGATCTTGCGATCTTTATGTCGCAGGCAACTACTCGAACCACTCAGCCACCACGGTATTAAATGGATGTAGGATAGTACATGAATTAAAACTTGAATAGGTTGACAATATGAATTGAGAGGGCGAGACATTTTTCTGTGATAAGCAACGCAAAATACACTGTGCGAGTGTACGTTTAAAAATACACGTTCCAATTACCCCGGTAATCTAAACCGCGCCTTGGATATCAACTATGAAATCATTGACACTAGACGCATCGTTAATTATACATACAAAGAATAATGTATCTCAAATTTTAACTGTATAGACATGTCAATTTCTCATGTGAACAATTAATCTCACATAAAAGCATTCTACTGTGTACGCACGCCCTTATGTAGGCTATTGAAACTGACGCAACGTGTCTGGTAAAGCCACGGGTCGATTGATAGCGTTTTAATATACCCCTTTCGAGCTTAATTACTTTTGAATCTGTTTACTTATCTTTCGTGTGTTAAATTGGACTGTCGGGTACATAAAGGATATTTCATGTAAATGTGATACGAGCGACTTTGATAACGATTTTATTAAAGATACAAAGAATACCTTGTGCTCGATAAGATTAAAATTATGTGTCGCGATTTTAGCTACCCTCACATGTACTTCCTCAAGGGAGGCAATGTTGAAACGATTTTCGTAGTACCCACTATGTTTTATAAATAACTGCTATTCCAAAATACCTGGATCCCGTTGCCTGCCTTTCTTAAGAAGTGTCAGAATTGAGTTTTGACCTCCATCAAGGACTCATTGGTTATATAATTACGAATGTTATAAATTTTATCGCAGCATCACGCTTGGAAATATTTTAAAGTTACGCGACAGATGGCGAGACCGTCGCTGATCGTCAACACACTTTACATAAGACTGAATGTTTGAACGTATATAGATTACCTCACAATATTTTCTTTCAACAAAGGTTGTGGTGTAAGGCATAAAAGTGGTTTTAAATCCTCCCCGCTGACACTGCGACAGCTGCTTTATCACCAGACTATCATTATTACTGATGGTTTAGCAATCCCAAATAGAAACGTGATAGGTGAAGGGCTAAGTACACAGTAAGTAGAACACACCGGTGACCGGTAATTACAGTCATTACTTTGATATGCGGGCTTTTATTTTATCATATGAGACGAGGCTGGTGTAAAAATTTCTCAATAGACCTCTACCTTCTTGCCCTCCACAAGGCTTCTTGAAATGCTAGAATGTCGTAAAAGTATATGAAACACGACTAAGGGAAATATATATTTTTAAGTGACAACCTGGCAGATGGCGAGTCTATCACTGTTGCTCAAGCACAACCTACCTATGCATACGTTTTTTCATCTCAAACTTATAAAATTTCCTCTCGATGTTTTCCTTCACCGTAAAGCCGTAATTAAATGCGACATGCTAATTCTTGGAGAGCTGGCAATACATAAGCACTGTACCCACCTAAAAGTTATCTCGTCGAATTCTGCACGTACGCCTTGGTTTACTACACTTTGTGCAACACAAGATGAGTTTTATCTGTTATAGGCAATTTGACTTCCTGAAACGTGCCTGGAAAATTATACTGCTGTAAATGAGTTCAGAATTTTATGGATACCTTTTATTTATTCTTATGATGTGGATAAGGGATGGTTCATTAGAGACATCTACTGTACGAGTAGGTTACAGGTTACTACAGGTTTTAAGCCTGTACTAGCACAGCGTTTCTCCAATAATTTCAAACAAATCTCCCAAGGACACTGAACGGATGAAAGGTGACTGTCAGTGAGCTTGTACTTGGAACAACTTCTTCAGTTCTTTTACCACCTGAATATTGAAGGTCCATCTCCATACTCACATACTTCCGGAATGTAGAGACTTAACTTGATGTATTCCGAAAATATAGATTTAAAGCTTCTGATGTAGAAAAAAATGTCATAGAATACGATATGGAACAAATCACCAGGGATACTCGTTTCTGACCTTGCAAATATCTTCACATCTATCATAATAATTAATTCAAGAATAGTTAATTCTCTAAGCAAAAATTTACCGGTAACATAATTTCACAAATTGGGTTATACGGAGCCTATTTTGGGGAAAAAGCAGTCAGAAATATGTCAGGAAAATTCTACAATGCTCTCAAATCATTAATTGGCAAAAAATACCCAAATATCAACCAATATTGCAGGGGTTGAAAGGTCTACAAACACAAATTCGTAACCCATAATAACAAGGCATCTCACCCAATTTGCATCACAAAAGGTTGGGATAATTTGCCAAAACTGTTTTCTTGAGCGTTCTAATGGCATAATTTGTTGTTTATTAAGTTCACAAGTCCTCAAACTTAGCACTTAGCTTGCTTTGAACAAGTTGGCCATAACTTTAGGACAGTAATCACCAATCCACTTCGTTTATGGTGACGCCTAACTTTTATTAACACATTAGCATGATCAATCTCTATTATACGGTGGTGGATTATTCTTGCGGAGCCATCGAACATAAAGTTAAGTAATTTTATAATGTACTTGATTTAAATCAGAGAATCGTGATTATGAACAGGCACTAGAGAGTTATCAGAAGTAATGCTTCTATTTTTATTGATCATTCGATTTGAATATACATATCTGAACACAATTAGGATTAGGAAAATTTACTATTGATCAATTTGATACTCAAAAATGGCATAATAGAACGTAAATTGACGAAAATGTTTAAAGTGGCGATTGCTTTGTTTGCGATTGTTTGTAGATAAACAATGTTTACTCTATTGGGGACTCGGCTTATCAATAAATGTACAATTTTACTTTTTTCGGAGCCGATTTTAAGCGGATAAAGTAATTATTATTTTATTTTAAACGAGATGGATGTAAATCTTGTAAATCACAGTAACTAAATAATAATTGTTGATTAAAGTTTATTTTCCTTATTCCAGTCTAACAGTGCCAGGTCAGCCAGTAATACAGTTACCAAGCGACAAAGAAGATGAGGAAGATACGGGTACTCGCTTCCGTCGGACAGGCTCTGAACGCCTTCGTGACGGAGCCAAGGCGTTACTGCGAAGGGTTGAATCGCTCAAGACCCGGAGAAGAAAACGGCAGAACCGCACTGAAGTCATTGTATCCTCGCCCCATTTTCTTGAAGTACAATCGGATCGTTACGCCGATATAAGCTACATAGACCTCACTCCGACAACCCCTACAGCTTTCCCATTCCCCGACTTTCACAGTTCTCCCGCACACGCTCCAGCTATTAGGACGCAACCACCATCTCCTATGACAGTAATGCCGCCTTCTCCTATAGGCACTGTAGAACAGTCTTTCGTTCTTAATCCACCTTTCGGAGACGACAGTTCCTACGCTTCAGATGGAAGTATGAGCTCTAGTAATAAGAGTTCAAAGTCCAAATTAGGAAGAGCTAAGAGGATATTTAATAGAGGCATCAAGAATGATGACAGTGCATTGAGCGATTCGGAATGTCAACCGGCGAGTTGGAGACATAACTACTATAAGGATCATGTTACTCATCACAACAGTGAGGTAATTTAATTAATTAGTGGGCTTACTATATTAACTCATGATCTTAACTTACGAATGATCAGTGATACGTGATATTCAAAGTTAATATTTTGTTATTATGTTACTAGCAAAACGCAAAGGTTAAACTTATTTATGATTCTATGATCGTGGAGTCTTGGAAAAAAGTGTTTTTCCAAGAACAATATTGTTTATGCCAGCTTATCCACGTTATAAGCTATATCTGTGCCAAATTTCATCGAAATGCGTTCAGCCATCAGATAGAATGACAAATTCTTGCAAATATCCATCCGACTCACAAAATTTGCTCTTCAATTATTCATAGGAGCAATTTTGTTTGTGATTTTTTTCTTTTGCATAAACAAAATCATAGAGAAAAGTTGTACGCATATGTTTTAAAGAAAGTCCTTCTTTTAGGTCTACGTGGAAGCTCCTTCACCGGTGGAATTGAAACCAGATCCAGAGGTTCTAAGAGAAGTTCAGAAGTCGCCAGGCCACACCCAACATCGACGACAAGCTATCAGGACAAGTTCGCTCAATTTGGGGAAGGAAGGCCAAAAGTAAGTATCTCAGGTTGGAATGGAATGGAGGATGGAATCTAATGCCGTAAGTTATGGAATTATGATCATCAATAGAAGCTGATGTAATTATTTTGTTCTTATTGTGCACTTAAACGCCTTTCCCGATAGGTTTGAAACATTTGCACTGTCAAAATTGCAAGTTCTAATTCCGATGGTTGTGGTGCTGCAAAAAGTAGTGATGGTTAACATCGTGGGGAATCTATATAAGTTTGAGATAAAATTCATACAAGTATGATTGAAAGTTGTCTGGTTCAAATTGAAGAGATTGTCATTAATTCAGCTGCTACTATCACCAAAGTGTACCCTACCCATTTTACCATATAACTATTAAATCCCTGATTCAAAGCCCTTATTAAACTTGCCTTAGGTCCTCGACAGACTTGGCTAATTACTAAAGGTTACAAGAAAAAGATAAAAGAAAGATGTAACTTGATATGTAGGTATGATATTGGTACCACACGCCTTCTCATTTCTCAATATAAACTATATCGACATGTATACATATTTGAAAGAAATTCTTCGTTGTTAATTGTTTTGATCAGACATCCACAATGCTGCACTCACTGCTTGAATCAAAACATCGAACTTAAACAAACAACGTGTTTATATTTTTCAATATTGAAGAAATTCAGTCAGGTGCGTGGTCGCGTTTGAAAGCGCGTCATTAAGCCCTAATGGCGGCACTTACAAGCCATTAGATGTAAACGAGTATTGATACTAACCAGCGAATAAGTTATTGCTTCGCTAATGTGCTAACACGTGACAGATTGCGTTCTGGAGAGCTATTTTTGGGAGTGCAGTGACTTTGGTGCGTTTAAGTGAATTGAAAATCTAAAGATCGGTCGTAAATTTATTAGCTATGGAGTACTGGAATTAGCAAAATAAAGTAGCATCTTGTTTTAAGCGTTAATTAGTAATGAACGTCAAAACTTCCGAAAAAGTCTTGTGATAATTTTGACCCTCACAGGCAGAAATAGAAGGCCGCTAGTTCTCTTTAGACTTACAGATGTCGCAAAACCATAGAATCTACGTTCATCTGTCCTCTTCAAGCTAGTGTGTTACGAGAGATGAAACTTTTTTTTAGCTGTACCATTATGATTTGTCAATGTAAGGTTCGAATGAAAATTTACCCTCGTTTTGAAAAAAGAACCAGATAATATACTAATAATACCAAGAGTTCACCCATATACATACAATAATTATTTTAATCCTAGAACCCTAAATATATGTTATTGACATCAAAATTTTATATTTATCTTCAGATTTCGTGACAGAAGTCTCAAGAGAGACAAGTCAGCGTCCAGGAGTTCAGAACTGGACAGCAGTCCTAACTCAGCCGGGTCCAGGTCGCATGATGGAGACCACGATGACGATGATGATAGCCTTGATATGAAGACTAAGAAGTAAGATATTCCTCTTTTTTAAGAGAGGTAGGGCATAACGGGTTTCCCGTTCGAATTCGGAGCTGCCCGACTGGGGCAGGACCTCCACCTTATAGAAGTCCGTAGCCAAATAACACAATTTTTTGTGTTGTGTTCCTACGCGGTGAATAAGGTTTCCAGTAATGAGCTCCTTGGGGAGGGGGGAGGATTGTTACATCGTGTTGAAAGCAGAGGGATTAAACCCATTATGCTGCCAACACACTATAACTCTCCGAACACAGAGTGGCAACACGCAAGGGATACTTCGGTATCGTGAGCGTAAATTAGGCTACGGTAACCGCTTCCCATCAGGTGGGGCGTATGCTTGTTTGTTACTCGTGTTGTATAAAAAAATGTCAGGCTCATAGCCCGAGAGGGGGTGCCCTTAGCTGTGTTTGCTTAGCACCTTAGAAGTGCCCAGTAGAGGGCCTTTGGTCTCGCCATGTTCGGTTAGATTACAAATACCGGTAATGGTACTCAAGCAACGAGAGACAGCTAAAAAAATTATCACAAATAATTCTGATCCTATGTGCCCATTAGCCGAGCTAAACAATTTAACATTGGTAATAAGTAATTCTATCCTTCCTATTAGAATTAGAAAATTGTATACTTCAAATTAGCCACCTTACCGGCTTACGTCCCATCCTATTCTGCTTCAACATTAAAAATGATATTTATCCAAGATCTTCTGTAAGAATGAAGAACTGCTCTAGTCGAGAAAGTTCTGATCTAAACATTGTCCCCTACCGCCTATCTTCCGCTGATTGTACTCTACGTAGCTCACAGGACATCGAGAATCAAGTCTCTTTCTGTATAATCTCACTATTTTCATCTATAAACTTTATCACTTTCAAGTATAATTCATCCACAGGAATAACATTCAGAGATGGTACTCTTTCCGGACGAGTACCCTGAACGGAGGACCCAAAGCCAATAACACTCTTCAACCCACACTTAACCAAAAGGACTCCGAAGCATACTGTAAGTAATTTTTAATCGTCATAAATTTAAGAGCTGGGCTCTTGTCGGCGTCTCTGATGCAGTACCTTCCATTTGCTTCTGTCCAGCGCATCCTCTTTGACCTCCCTCTACGTCATGAGAGACGCTTTTTCTTTGATCTGACCCATGAATTAATAATTATTTTTAATATAATACTTTTATTAATTGCCTCACTTCCCTACCTACCCTCTTAAGTTCTCCAAAACATAGGTGTTACAAGTCCTTATTTCCTTGGATTTATATTTATGTTTCATGACGAGCCTGTCGTCAACCCTAAGGTTCGAAAATTCTTCCCTAACATATTCATCACCTCGTCATAAAGTTTGAGTAACAATAATCCATTCTAGGTCATAAATGACTGAATTTTAATATAAGTTGGATTTGGGTATAAACTAGTATAAACTTTTTATTAGTAATCTACTTAATTTATCATTTAACATGTTTGTTGACAAACTATTAAATACTGCGCTAACAGCCGCGTTTTTCTCTCCTAGTATCTCGGCCAATGTCGTCCTTATCTTGCGGACAGCTGCACATTCTTAGGAAACTGGCTCTTCTACGACTGACAGCTTGTATGGAACGGTATTGTCCTTCACACAAATCTGGCTGGAATTGGGAGCTGCCGAAACTCATTAGGAAGATCAAGACTCCTGATTATAAAGGTAAGGATACCTTTCACCGAACCCGTATCACGTTCTTTTCATTCGTTTGTCCCACTGTTTCTGTACGTCAATAGACGAGTGTAAGTCCATAGGGGGCGGTAGCCGCTTACCATGTGGTAGAAAAATATAAAATTAAAAAAGTACTCGATTATATAAATATTTTTACTGACTCCCTATAATTAAATTAAGACGGTCACTTATTGAAAACTAGCTATCATAGTACCGGCCTTGTATCAGTATTTTTTCATAATATTTTGTTGATTATTTCCCGAAATAATTTACGATATAAAGTGGTATGCTTCTGTGCCAGCAATGTGGTATAAAAAATAGTACCTGGATGACCGAGCTTAGCTCGGTAAATATAATATAAAATATTATTTAGTAGGAATAACAGACTTATGAAATATGAATAATATTTTTAATGTAGTGTTAATAATGAAAAAATGTGAACTTGTTATTTAAATAAAAAATCACGAGTTAATCGGTTAAGAAATTAAAAACATATGCCAAAATAAAGAATCATCTATCTAAACATATAATAAAAATGTAACGGATTGCTGTATGTACATGGAAGATGTAAGAGAAAAAAATATGATTGGGAGCTTTATCAACGCAAACAGCACCCAAAACACTGATTGTTAGAATTTTTGTTTGTGCGTTGCTCGTAATGTTTAGTAGCTACACGTTGTGCTGCTCGCTGCCGCAAATCTTGCAGTCATCGTTCCCGTTGTTCGTAATGTTCAGTAGCTACACGTTGTGCTGCACGCTGCCGCAAATCTTGTAGACGTCGTTCCCGTTGTTCGTAATGTTTCAGTAGCTACACGTTGTGCTGCACGCTGCCGCAAATCTTGTAAACGTCGTTCCTGTTGTTCGTAATGTTCAGTAGCTACACGTTGTGCTGCACGCTGCCGGAAATCTTGTAGAAGTCGTTCCCGTTGTTCGTACTTTTCAGTAGCTACACGTTGTGCTGCACGTTGCCGGAAATCTTACAGCCGTCGCTCTCGTTGTTTGTAATATTCAGTAGCTATACGTTGTGCTGTTCGCTGCAACAAATCCTGTAGACATCGCTCCCGTTGTTCATGTTTTCAGTAGCTACCCGTAGTGCTGCACGCTGCCGGAAATCTTACAGATGTCGCTCTCGTTGTCCGCTTTTTTCAGTAGCTACACGTTTTGCTGCTCGCTGCCGCAAATCTTGTAGACGTCGCTCCCGTTGTTCGTTATTCTCAGTAGCTACACGTAGTGATGCACGCTGCCGGAAATCTTACAAGCGTCGCTCTCGTTGTTCGTAATGTTTAGTAGCTACACGTTGTGCTGTTCGCTGCCGGAAATCTTGTAGAAATCGTTCTCGTTTTTCGTACTTTTCAGTAGCTACACGTTGTGCTGCACGTTGCCGGAAATCTTACAGACGTCGCTCTCGTTGTTCGTAATGTTCAGTAGCTATACGTTGTGCTGCTCGCTGCTACAAATCCTGTAGACATCGTTCCCGTTGTTCATGTTTTCAGTAGCTACCGGTAGTGCTGCACGCTGCCGGAAATCTTACAGATGTCGCTCTCGTTGTCCGCTCTTTTCAGTAGCTACACGTTTTGCTGCTCGCTGCCGCAAATCTTGTAGACGTCATTCCTGTTGTTCGTAATGTTCAGTAGCTACACGTTGTGCTGCTCTCTGCCGCAAATCATGTAGACGTCATCGTTCCCGCTGTTGGTCATATTCAGCGGCCACAAAGACGCCCTCATGAAACATCTAAGACCTTTCTGCTCGTATAATGTTAGTCAAGTATTGCAAGACTTTAGCACTACGTGTGGGACGAGCGGAAGGCTGATTATTTTCATTGATTTGTTGAAATGAGTCTTATTTGTCGATCACAATTTTCTTGAAGGTGTTCTTGAGATGAGTCTTCTTCTTCTTTTAGGCATTTTGTCATGTAAGTAAACAATTGATTTTATATATAATACGTCTACGACTGAGGTCTACGATAACGTAACGTCAAACCAAAAACTCATTGGCTTAAAGTTTGTTGCTTAGCAACGCTTTATTGTTGCTGTGTCGGTAAAGCAGTAGCGAAATTCAAATTCTAATGAAATTGTAGGAGATTTTCATTGCCTAAAAACACGGATAAAACAACATTTTTTTTTAAATGAAACCTAGCTAGATCGATTTATTGCCCCCGAAATCCCCCCCTTACCAAATTTCATGAAAATCGTTGGAGCCGTTTCCGAGCTTCAGATTATATATATATATACAAATATATATACAAGAATTGCTCGTTTAAAGGTATTAGATAGATAGATAGATAGATAGATATCTATTACATAATTAAAAAATATTTTTTACATAATTAAACGCAACTTTCATTCGTAGAGTAAGTAGTTAACATTTTTTTTCTATTTATTAAAGAAGTAGTTAACATTATTTAACGAAATCTTCACGCATTCCCACAAGGCAGAGTTGTTTAGGTAGTGTCCACACATCCACTTTTCTCCAGAGATATATTTTAGGTGCCAACGTGACAGTTATTTAACGAAATATATACTCGAATTGTAAACCAAAAAATAGTATCCCGAGAAAAGTTCGACATAACTTTGCGTTCCGCTCATTGCAAGCCTAATATATCCCATTATCCCTTACTAAAGGCCTCAACGTATCATTTCAAATAAGAATTTGAATTTCCCAAATACGAGCTATGCTATTTTGGATCTTAGCTAAGAGAAATAAGAATCATATTTGATCTTTGTAAGTTATGTAGTACAAGGTAGTCCAACCAAACATTTCTATTTGATTCAATCATATCTACAAAGTTTTCGAAGCCAAATAGTGAAATGGCATGAGAGAGAAGGTTTTGCAATGCTATATTTTATGTATGTATGTATGAAGAGACTGATGAATGTGGACGAAGCGAAAGAGGTATGTAAGTCTAGAGAGAACTGGCGCTCTATACTCTCTGCCTAACCCGCTGGGGACTTAGCGTGATGATATATATATGTATGTATATTATATACGTCAATATAAGTCTGATTTATTCATAAATAAATATAGATATCCTCACGCCTTCCCACAAGGGTCCCCGAAGGGGTAGGCAGAGGTGTATAGGTAATACCCATACCCACACATCCACTTTCCGCCAGAGGTATATTAGGTACCAACGTGACAGACAGAGATACCAGAGATGACAGACAGAGAGCGAGTCCATCGGCGTTACTCAAGCACGACTATACATACGCCTTTGAATTTCTTCTCAGACGTATGCAGGTTCCCTCTCGATGTTTTCCTTAATGTTTTTATATAAATGTAGATATATGATAAAGGTTTTATTAGTCTCTTAAGGGAATAACGGTATCAATATTTATATCACTTAGGTCAGATTTTAAAAACTTCTTCGGATTCTGAAATTCTGAGCCAATATAAAAATCCTAAACAATATAGGTTAAAAATTATTTTTCCAGATAAAACAGTTTTTGGCGTGCCTCTGACGGTATCATTGCAAAGAACTGGTCATGCGCTACCGAAGCCGGTGCAAAGTGCCCTGCATTGGTTGAAGAACAATGCCTTAGACCAGGTAATAATTTTGGAATTTGTTCATAATTTTGTGTATCTGATCCATTCCTTACACGTAATCCTCGGATGGTGCTACCCAAGAACTGAAAAAAGGTACGGTATCTTGCATTCAAAATTGGAGTTTCTCGAGCAGTACCTCCAATTTAAGGCTCATCGTAGCCAAATGCCACTGCTTTTTAGTAGCATTGTGTTCATGCCGAGAGTAACAACAAGAACTACACATGTCATAGCAATGTTGGTAGAAGGAATACTGTTAATCCCTAAGCTGCTAACATAGCATCTCTGTCATGATAAAAATGTGAGCCGTCACGGGACGCCTGGCAGATGTGAAAGATCGACATTATTTGAAAAAGTAATATGCAGTAAAGAACATATTGTGATAGGAACTAAATACGTCATAATGATAAAATAAAATATTACGTTTTTTTTTCTAGATAACGATGACTATTTATTGAATAAACATTTATTTTCATTAAATACAAAAATTTACGAATTTATTTCAAATCGTAACTACTTATTTCGTAACGTCGTCGACTTCGGTAATAGTAATATTCGATGTTTCCTCTGAGGACGGTATTACTGTGACAATTGGTCGATGGTAACTGAAGTATGGCGACGCGTCGCCACGGCATGCGTCGCTACGCCAGAAATCGGTTTTACATGCGGCTATAGATGTTTCACATCAAAAAGGTCGGAAAAGCAGTATATATAATACTGGTATACCAAAGAGCTTCGGAATCCCCATAGGCTCTGGCGATATGCCTTTTTGAGGATGCGACAATTAACAACATTTAAAATATACTACTATTTTAAATGTTGTTAATTGTCGCATCCTCAAATTGGACAATATTCACCATTATAGTTTCACTCCAATAATAATATTCCAATTCACAGATGGGTATCTTTCGAAAAGCTGGCGTCAAATCACGAATAGCAAAGCTTCGAGGTATAGTCGAATCGGCAGGTGCCGCTAACGCACCATTCGCTATCGAAAACATGAACACAGTGGACTCGAATCAGTCGAGCCTTAACTTCGATGGAGCTCAAGCCCATGACGTGGCTGATATGGTGAAACAATACTTTAGAGAGTTACCCGACGCTTTACTTACCAATAAGCTGAGTGAGACGTTCATTGCTATCTTTCAACGTGAGTATATTGATATTATCCTCATTGACCATCTTTTGAATTACTAATACACGAACTGTACCCCTTAGTTTCACCCGTGTAAAATTTGATTATATTTGTACAATATTTTCTGTATCAAATCTATCGTATGCCTTACTACTTACCCAGCTTATCTTAAAGCTATCTCTGTGCCAATTGAATCTAATTCGTTCAGCTGTTCTGGCTTGATGATTGAGTAACAAAAACCCTCACAAACTTTAGTATATGTAATGTTAGTACATACATGCATATTATCACGCCGAGTTGTTCTCGAGGTAGCCAGAGAGAGTACTGCGTCTCTCTAGACTTTCAGACCTCTATCGCTTTCACATTCAGTCTTAACAAAATTTGTCAAAATTATAAGCAGTATTTATAACAATTTCTTGAGGGAGGCGCAACTTATGTTGTTGTTATAAATATGTTGACAGATGTTCCTGAACCTTTAAGGCCAGACGCCGTGCAATGTGCATTATTATTGTTACCAGAAGAACATTTGGAGGCACTGCATTCCCTTCTCACCTTCCTAGCTGACGTAAGTATTACACACAAATAGTCCAAGTTATATAAGCCGTGGTGGCCGAGTGGTTCGAGTTGCATGCGACACAAAGATCCCAAGTTCGAATCCCGACTGTACCAAGAGGAAACATGCTAATTTCTTGTCAAACGCATGCAGGTTTGCTCTCGATGTTTTCCTTCACCGTAAAGCTCGTGGTGTAAATAATCACTGTACTAAAGCTCAGAAAAACTTATTGGTACAGTCGGGATTAAAACTTGCATTCATTATGTTGCAAAAACTACTCGATCACTCGGTCACCACGGCGATATACATATATTAAATAGTAAAACAGACCTGGGCTTAAAAAATATGAAGTTCATATTCAATTACATATATGTAATCGATTTATTTACAGGTGGCGGAACATTCGGCGGTAAACCAAATGACAGCGTCAAACCTGGCGGTATGTTTAGCACCAACATTGCTGAGGCTGCATCATGCCCCACCACAGACAGGAAGTACAAAGGAGGGAAACTCAAATAGGTACGATGTTTACATTAAATTTACCTACATTAAAAATTTCCTCTCAAATAAAAATTATCGACCCTATCGAATTATATATAACCTTTATTACAATTACATTTTTAAAACCAATGAGTTACCTTGAGATACAATCACTGTAACTTATAGGCATAATTACTTCTTATCGCCGACCCTAATCCGCGTTATTAAATGTAATTAAATATTTAAACATTAGTTTAACAGTTACCATAGTATTGATTTTCCATGATAAAAGTGAGATGTCATCTAAATAGACAAATCTAATACTTATTGAAAATTGTCTATAACTTTTTAGGGTTTCCAAGTAAAAAAATAATATACTTGTGAACCGTTTGGATAAGAGATATGGTTTATCGATAATATAATATACCCTCACGCCTTCCCACAAGGGTCCCCGAAGGGGTAGGCAGAGGTGTATAGGTACACACACCCACTTTCCGCCAGACGTATATCGATATATATTGAAAATATTTTCTCAGTAACAAGACAAAACTATTCAGCGTTAACATGTTACATACACATATTAGCTAGAAGTCCTTCCTAACATCAACCTTCGTAAATTTCAGGATGGTTATAGAGAATGTTGCAGACCAGAGACAGATTAGTGAGAGTCGAGCAGCACATGCTTGTCTATTGCTGCTTATCCAAAAACATCAACAATTGTTCCTAGCCCCAGCCGATATGTTGGCTAGGTGCAAATTTAACTATTTTGAAGAAAGTGTGCCAGTAAGTAAATTTTCATGTGATCCTTCTACTTTTATAACGTATTTTTTTTACTAGAATATTTTTTTTTATTTTATAACTGTGATAATATCACATTATGAATATACATTTCAATTTTTTTGACTGAAGAACTTACTTACTTGTCGATGACGAAATATTTGACATCATGTGCTGATAACTAACTCTTCTTTTTGTATGAAGAAGCCTGTGGTGAATACGTTCTATGTTCAATCGACGAAACCTGTGACGTGGATTACATTTGTAGAATTTTTATAAAACTCAAAATAAACATCGACCATTTAAAAAGAAAAAATCTTTTGGTGCCTTAATCTGCCCACTCTTTCACGTATTCTAATGGAAAGGTAAAGAAATATCCATAAATGTTATTTTTCAGGTCGCTCTTGATGAATTGGGAGCTGACTTTAATCAAGACTGGAAAGGATTCCAACAAGCTTGTATAAAAGCTTTACTCAAAGAAGCCAAAGAAAAGTAAGCCCTATTTACTATTACTAAGTAATAAAATAAATACGTCTATTTCTCAGCTAATTAGCTAACAATGTCATTATTGTAGACTTCTTATAAGAACTGTTATTTCTACAGTCTAACTTGTTTCATGCTTTTATAGAGTCTGTGGCCGGTCAGGAAAGAGGTGAGATAGATATCGGTGTTAGAGCTTGTCCACTGACCTTTCATCTTAAGTATCGAATATAATCTGGTCTGTTCTTTACTAACTTTCAAACGAACTTATATCAACGTTGGGATTATAATTGCGATTTGAAATCATTATCAACATATTCTCATTTTAGGTGCCTTAGAAAATGGAACAGTTGTTTAAATAGCTAAATGGGGCCAATAAATAGAAAATAATAAAAAAACGTTTTATTCTTCAAATTAATTACTTTGTTTTCCTGTAAAAGTCGGCTGCGATCGAAATATATAGTTATAAATTACATTTTTATTCCTTATTTTATTAATATTTTCTGAAAACACCCATAAACGATGTAGAACTGAGTATGAACATTTTGTTATCTATTTGTTTTATCGTATCGCATGGGAATATGAATATATGTATTCAGAATATCCTATTACTTCTAGAAGACAACTGTCCTATTTTCTGAGACACATTGTATAAATGTCAATTAACGTAACCCCTTATAAAATCTGCGGTCTTTTTTTTTTGTAGGCTTGGTATAAAAGAACAGACAAGATTTTCAACCATTAGCGACATCTCACGTCATTCATTTAGTGCTCTGCTCGTGATGACCTAGGTGTTATTGTGTTAGTGTAGTGGACATAATAAATTAAAATATACACGACCGCATAAGCGCATAAACAAACTAAATAAAAGTACAAGTTCTTCGAGTAGACGCTATCATCAATAAATTACATGTTGTTGATATTGGCTTATGCACTTAGCATTTAAATGGACTAAATCTATCTCTAAATAAAATTATGATAAATGAATCGTCTTACTATAATTTAATATACTTATACTATGCAAGAAAACGCTTGCTACTTATAATTTATCCACCAACTTTTGAGATCTACAACTTGGTGTGTTATTGTGTTATATTATAACTATAGGTAACTAGCATGTCCACATGGTTTCACGCGCGTAAAATTTATCTCCATACGTCGATTTTCTAGAATATAACCTATCCCATATTGGTTATAGCTAATAGTCTAATCTCTATGTTAACTTTCATACAAAACAAATTTGGTTTAGTAGTTTTTTGTGTGAATGAGGAACAATTAAAAACTGTCGCATTAATAATACATTATTAGCAGGATTATGAAATAAGTTTAGTAATTGCAATCTAAATGGTGATCAAAGATGTAGATCTCAAATTGGCCTTTATTATTAGAGTATATATGTATGTAAATTGTTTAAATATTGTAGATCACGAGGATGGATGTCAGTATCAGGTGCGGCTCCTCACGTGGAGCTGTGTTGCAAGAAGGTAGGGGATGGTCACCCTTTGCGACTGTGGAGAGCCACTACCGATGTCGAGGCGCCGCCTCAGGAGGTTATGCAAAGGTATGTCCCGAAATAGCTTTGCGATTCTTGACCAAACATCCTTGCTCCTATCTGCGGAGGTTTCGGGTTGGTTTTATGATTTTGTTATCATCTATCGAAGATCATGTTTCATCAAATATTTTAAGCCCTTAATTTATAATGAGTTTATAGCTACCATACCAGCATCCAGTATAAAAATATAACTCGTGTCATGCCAATACACTATCTGACACTATGTGGTATCTATGACGCCATCTTTAATTTATGGTTTGACACATGGCGTCGTTACAACGGCACAGTAATACCCAGACGATTTACTCGACAGTTTCGAGATTTTTTGATGTGGTCCTGATGGTAAGCGGCTACCGCCGCCTATGGACGCTTGCAGCACCACGGGTTTTGCTTGCGCGCTGACGACCCGTGCGTCGTTACAAAGTTGATAGTCCAAGTTAATTGAAATTGTAGTGCTCAATCATTTTGTATGCCATAGGATACTCCGAGAGCGGCACATTTGGGACGACTCACTGGTGAAGTGGCGTGTGGCGGAGAAACTTGGCTCAAACGCAGAGGTGTTCCAGTACATCACAGCATCCAGTATTAATCTTCAGCCAAGAGATTACTGTGTTCTAAGGTAAATTTGAATTCATTTGTTGAGTTTACAATTATTAGATCTGTGGTGGTTCGAATCCGGTCTGTACCAATGAGTTTTTATGAACTTAAGTACAGTAGGACCCTGGACCACTATGACCTTTACGATCGAGAGGAAACCTCCAGGTGGACCGCATACTGGTGGTACTTGAACAATTATGTGTGTATTTTTAAAATCGTCAGGAAATATTTTATTGCACAGGAAATACTTTCCGTCATGAATATATGTATATCATAGTTGTACGTAGGTATATACACAATATTAGTTATATGATATGTATTTCAACTCAAACTCAACTCCTGCAAACGGGACCAATATAATATGTACGTAGATACATCTATACAGAGATGTCGCTAACGTTAACAGTGACGCGAGATCAATTGTATTTCCCATCTCAAAAATGCCGAACGCGCCTAAAGAAGTTTTCACTTCATACCCTTGAAGCTGTAGGGACGACAAAAGGTGCCTACAGCTTCCAGGTCGTGAAGGCTATATCGATATGTCCTCGCAGGTCGTGGCAGCAGGGCGGCGGCTGGTGCGCCGTGGCGGAGACGTCGGTGGCGCACGGCGCGCCCCCCGCCGCGGCCACGCGGGGGGTCGTGCTGGCCTCGCGCTACCTGGCGCAGCCCGCGGGCAAGGGCCGCAGCCGCCTGGTGCACCTCGCCAGGGTCGACACCATGTAAGCACCTTCCTCTTAGCCTCGGCAGCCGAGTTGCAACTTCGAATCCTAACTAGTTTTTTGATAGGTTTTTCTGAACATTGATTAGTCACACCACGAGCTTGACAGTGAAAAAAAACATCGAGTGGAAACCTGCATACGTTTGAGAATAAATTCAAAGGCGTATGTAATATTTTAATTGCTATTTATTGTATTTTATATTTAAATTTTATATAGTATTATTGTATGTCTATGGGCCTCGTTGCCTGAAATAAAGATATAAATAAATAAATAAATAAAATAAATAAAATAGTCACCCACTAGTCGTGCTTGAGTAATAGCGATGGACTCGCCATCTGTCACGTTGGCATCTAAAATATATCTCCGGCGGAAAGTGGGTCCCATCTAAACACCTATGCCTACCTCTTCGGGGACTCTTGTGGAAAGGCGTGAGGATATTATTATGACTGTACCTACATCGCTTGATTAGTTTTTTTCAATGTTTTATCTCTCCATGGTTCTAGGGGTCGGACACCAGAATGGTACAACAAATGCTACGGCCACATCTGCGCACTGTACTTGGCCAGGATTCGAGCATCCTTCAAGCATAATACGGAAGGTCCGGAATCGAACGTATGATCCAAACATTCCACTTAAGCGGTTGCTTAAGTACCATGGACGTTGTATATACATATCTAGTGTTAAGCCCCAAACGCGGGACATAACCCCAAAGTGGGCCCGTCCCCTCGACGGGGCACGATACAGTTCAGACACCTCATCACAAAAAATGCAATAAGAAATAAATGTATTTACTCGTAATTATGCAATGTATATTTAATAATTATTTATAATCTGTATCTTGCAATAACACATTTATTTAATTAATATAATATTGTGAAGTATATAGTAACGTAAATATTTTATTTCCGTATACAATATAAATACTTGAAAATAAAGATGAACATAAATTTATTAATTTCTCCTTTTATATATGACGACGACGAGATATAATTTGAACCATTGTTTAACCATTTATACATTCTTTCTATATATGTATATATAGTAAATATTTTATATTTTTATTATTTACTTGATTTATGTAGTATTTTAATAATGTCACGTCTGAGAAGACCAGAGGAGAAACAAGTAAATTATTGATATATTATTAATATTATAGTTATCTTCGTTGATATTAATATAATTACCATATTGTATAAAACTTAGATAGCGCCGATATTTTTGAATGGCGAACAAGTATAAAATGCATAATAAATTTTACTCGTTAGGATAAATTCACTACCTACCTCCAATATATAATCTTAAATCCTCTTATATCAGATCGGAAGGGACCTACCTTTATACCCGAATTTTTATGTAGTGTTTTTAATTTTCCCCTCAAGGTGCATTGTATATAAAAATATAGATAGTTATTAATTATTATCGAATAAAATAATAATCTCGATTGTGCACTTTCTCACATTTTACTAAATAAATGTATTGAAATTTATTGATCCCAATTACAATACAAATAATAACCATAATACAAATATTAATACCCTATGTAAAGTTATCGTTACATATCACTAGTCATATTAATATAATATAGTTATTATAAAAAATATTATTATTCAAACTTAAATGTCACATAATAACCGTACCTGTCCTGTGTTCAGGAATATCATAGTATTTAAAAAAATATGTCTTAGTTATTAAAAACAAATGGTTTTTGAAATTGTCCTGCCCTTAGCATGCATTTGAAATTTTCTATCATATATGTTTGTAATAAGGTTGAATTTTGAACGTTTGTCATTAGAAAGTAGTTAATGCAATTATAACTGTTTATTAGAATATATATTAAAATGAACTTTGTGAAATAATAATATTATATTGTCATTTTATTAGGTGTATTTTATGATGTGCCCCAATAAATAGATGTGTTTTAATTGAATATTGTATGAGGTGTTTTGTGTAAAAAGTCTGATTGTAAATAGACCATAGCTTTGATAGTTCTAAATGACCATCACAATTTTTAATATAGGTACTTACTAAAATATAGTAACTTGGCTGTTTGGCGTGTTTCCCAAGTCTTTGCAAGGATAAAAAAGAGTCTCCACTTCCGATATGAGAGCTAGGGCGAGGTGTAATAGAACCCACATTACAGCGAAAATAAATTGTAAATATCAGCGTGTCTAAATGAGAGTACTTAATAACTTGTTATGCGACGATATGACACTTAAAGCAGTATATTAGTCGGTAGAAGTTGTCTTTGCTCTAGTATTATTTAGCTGGAACTTGGGAAACACTTCATACAGCCTTTGATTTTTTTAAACAATTGAAGCCAAATATCGCAAATTGAAGATATTGATTTATTTGTAAATAATGATATTTTACGGATTGTGTAATCTCAAAATATTATATAATTAATTGTAATGTTGTTAGTTACCTACAATATCACAAATATTAGGTGTATTTGGTGCAGTATGGATGTTTATTGAATAGGGTAATATTAATGTCAGACAAGCAGAATGGGATGGTGATAACACGAACACTTTGTTCTCATATATGTGTTTTAATATACTTAATTGTCATATAGACACCAATTTAATCTTATCCCTAATAAGTACAGCTCGCAAATTAGGAAAGCCTTAAGCTGAAGTATTAACCATGCCCTTGCTGTGTTTGCTTGGCACCTAAGAAGTGCCTGGCTGCAGGTTTTTGGTTAAATAACTCAAGCTACGAGACATTAATTATCACTTTGACATGCCATTGACAACTGTCATTTTTGCTATAACTGAATCTCATTAATTCGTGTTATCATTATCTTATATTCATTTATAAGGCCAGTTGGACGTATACATAAAAGTCAATAATTATTATTCCAAACCGATAGATTTTAGCAGAATACTACATTTTATTGTATCTACATTTTACACCTTCCATGTGACATGTCTGCACAGATAAAATATTATAATTAAGTATGTTTTTAAGTATCACCTGACTTGGTTAATAGCCGGTCACTGAGAATCATAATATTTTTGTCGTGCAATCCAGATACCAAAATAATTGTAATCTCAAATTATCCCAGAAAGTAAATTCTGCTTAATTATTTAAATTGCCTTATAATAATATATTATCATTCCAATTAGCTGTAAAACTGTAAAACCAAAAAAAATATTTATTCATCAAAATGTCATGTTCACTCAGTATTTTGAAATTACCTATTTATCATAGGAAATACCAACATACATTATAGTTAAATAGGTATTTGTTTACATTTATGTAAGTAGTTACAGTTGTAACAAAGATAATTACCGTTTAATACTCCATGTCTGTTTACGTGTAAAATATAAAACTAATGCATCGTGATTTTTATCCTTTATGAAAATATATGGACCATTTTAATGAGATTTTTGAAGTTTTTTTTATTAATAAAAAATATGGAGTGGAAATGCGTCAGTGAGTTCAAAACTCATCACTCAGTTATTATTATTACTTAAAAAGAAGTGGCGCTCTATTATCTCTGCCTACCCCTTAAGGACTCGGCGTGACGATATACAATTCTCACCTCAAGTATTGTAGTCAAATAAAATAAAATCAGTAAAAGTAGTAACAGTGTCAGTATAAACTTACCACATTATATATATTTATACTTATCATGCAAGCGCTTTAGTTATTGTTCTGAGCATGCAAGTAATTTCAAATATTTCATCATGCAGTAACCGACCAATAACCATGATGAAATACTAGCCAGCTGTTGATTGGTTGAAGTAAAAAGCTCACAAATTACGTTTCTTAGCACGTATTTGATACTTGGGTTCTAATAAGCATCATAATTTACGAGCAATATTGTGTATCATTATTTACGTTTTTAAACTTAGTTTCTCACTTTTTATATAATAATTTATAATCAAAAACGTTAAAAGATTCCTTAGTATCCATTTAAATTTAAATAATAATAAAATGTATTAACGAATTGATAACGATGAGAAACGGAACGTAATCAATTATTATAGTCTGTGCAGCACTGCCTCTCTATTGGTGGGTTCTATTTCGCGGAAAAGTAGATTCGTACACGCCACTACATGAATGAATGAGAAGACTTGCGATGCGTTGAAAATAAATGTCAATAAGGTCAGCTGTTAGCTAGTCAGCTAGACAGGCAGTCAGTTTGTATTCGTGCGTTGTTATGAATAGTGCTGTTCTAAGTAGGTTCATCATAACAAATGTTCGTTTAAATTACACACGCGTACTTAAATACCCACAATGAGACACAAGTAGAATAAATGAAGTGAATAAAATCTGTGATAAATCAATTGGCACGCGACTCATAGATCGCTTCTTTCTTTTCAACGTATTAAAAATCGCGAGGTGTCGTGAAATTTGATAGAAAACAAAATATCTTTGAATTTCTAACAGTATGGAGAACAAAACTTATATTGAGCTGGGTCAGGAAGGCTCTTCAAAAGCTACGGAGCAGAAAAACGTTGAGATGGAAGCGAGAAAAGATGCCCTATGGGTTTTCGGCTACGGATCACTGTGCTGGAATCCAGGGTTTGACTACCAGCAGTCGGTAACCGGGTACGTTAAGGGCTTTTCCAGGAGATTCTGGCAAGGGAATACTACACATCGCGGTACCGAATCGAAGGTAAGCGACTTATAAGTTCATTTTGATACTGGCCTTAACAACCCACATTCGAAATTTGAAATAGTTAAATTCAAACAATGAAAATGAAATTGTTTGGAAAACACAGTGCTGTTTTGTTTTGATTTTCCATAAGTTCATTGATCTGATCAAGTTGTGTTTGTTCACATGCTCTGATGCAATTTTACAAACATATTTCACACACATTCTGTAAATTTATTTTAAGTACTTTATAATTAGAATAATATGTTATTGTTATCTATGTGTGTTGTTTACAGATGACATATCAGATACAGTGTTCTTGTGGTGATCATTTCACCTTTGTATTATAAACTTCACTTCACTAGTTTAATTACTCAATTCACACACAATGAATTATGACTGACAGAAATTCTATTACCAAGTAATTATTATTTATGAAATTTTAAAATAATCTGTACAATTTGGTTGTTGATTTCATGAATGTAATTTTATGAATTGTATGATTTTTCTGTATTAAATGTAATATAGTATCTTTTTCTGTATTAAATGTAAGAATAAGTAAATATCTGGGGACAATTCCACACAAGTTGACATAGCCCCAAATTAAGCAAAGTTGAGTTAAACAAAATATTGAGGTATTTCAAGGAACCACATACATTTATTTTTATAACTGAGTATCTCCTTAATTAGAATAGAATAGAATATCTTCTTTATTTGCATGAATATGAGAATCATGTTTTTTTTAGTTAATTGAAGCTTGTCTTGTGTTATAGGTAAGTCCTTTTTTTTTGTATGAAATGCTCACAATCTTGAAATAGAATGGAATTAAAATTCAGTACCTGAATTTACAGTTAGTAATTTCTTACAACTTCTTACCCTACAAGGTAAAAAGATGCATTTAACTTTTTTGCTGTTTCAATTCTATAAAGACTTAATTTTTTTTATTCAGGAATTGATTACCAATCCTTCCATCAACCAGTCATGCCTGTTATTATTTCCTCCAATCTGAATAGATGGTACTTCTCGATAGGAAGCTCATTAGTATGAACAGTGAATAAAGAACAAAAGTAAATAAATACCTCATATTATTCACTATTAAACAACATTTTTTTTTTGATAATCCTAACAAATTATAATTTTTTCTGATGAGAAGTGTCTATAGTCGTGCTTAAGTAACGGCGATGGACTCGCTCTCTGTCATGTTGGCATATATCTCAGGCGGAAAGCGGTTGTGTGGGTCCTTTGGGGACCATAGTGGCAAGGCGTGACGGTATATTATATATAGTAGATATTTTTCGCTACAAACATGAGTTTGTGTGGAAATAATTTTCATGTACAGTCATCTTATGTGTATTATATTCATATATGTACAAATGAGGATGTAGGTAGGTAGGTAAACAGTAGTTTAAAATGCGTTAAGGCAGACAGGGGCGGAGGGATATATGTATGTATTTTAAATAGATAGATAGACGTATCTACTGAATATAATTTCAGATTAGCAACATTGAATTGTACGATTTGTACGGCAATGTTTGTGTTTTAACGAAATATTCGCCAGCACTCTTATCACGAGACCTCGACCTCGAATAATATTACTCCTGATACAAACGAAGGCCGTGTATAAAGATATACCTTTACTTTGGTAAAAATACAAGCTCTAGTTATGACATAGGCGGTATTGTCACCTCTCTGCCTACTCCTTGGGGACCTCTGTGGGAAGGTGTGAAGAATCATAATTACATCACCCACTTGTTGATATTCACTAGTCTATATAGTCCGAGAGGTGGCACCAATTTTTGGGTAGGTATTTCTAGCCAGATCTGCAATTCCGTGTTGGAATATAATAGGAAAGGTATGTGACAAGTTTTCAGCTTGCCTCAAATACCTACCCAAAAATTGTGCCAGCTCTCCTACTAATAGATAGTACAAGAACGTATTTTTCGTCGATTTACGCATGTAGACGCTATATCACGCTATATCCACTAGATACGATATGCTGATTTCACAAATTTGTTAAAACTGGTTTTAACTGGATCGTTACAGATAAATCTTGGACAAAACTTTTATGTCATGTACAAACTGGATAACCACCCGTCTGCTCTCATTTCTCTACGGTTTATTACATACCTATGTTTAGCTCGTTGAAATTCCACTATCCTTAGTAATAATATAAATAGGAAAGTGAGTTTGTTTGTAACGCTTTCACCTAATTCCGCTTAACTGCTATTCCCAAGGAATTATCACACTTTCTTGACGTTTTCCATTTATTGTATGACTATTTATGAAAAGCATATTGGAGCTATTGGCTTCGTGGTTAAAATCACCGGCGTATTCACGATTGTAGGCAGGATAACGACACTAGTGGATTTATTGACAGCGAGCTTTACGATGAAAGATCATCGTGACCAAACCTTAAATTCAAAGACGTTAAACCTTGATGGGGTAAAACAGACTCCCGCACTGGTTCGCTCCCGTACCCAAAAAATCCTCCCTGGTAAAGAGCTTGATGCTATAGACATGTTGCGTAGATAAACCCCTAGCTCACCGGGGACCCTTAAATACGCGCACTATTCTAATTAGTACAATTTTGACATCAGTTTATTGCTATTTCAAATCGCCGAACGAATAATGTTATCATTATTTAGTAAGATTCTTTCAAAATATAAACCTTGCGAACATAATTTGATTAACTATTGCTTAACTTCGCTTCCCCGTCGTTGTTTTACTGCACAGTAATTGTCTACGATTTCTATTTTATTGCGTCTACCTGATGCGGTGAAACCAAATAGTTATTTTAGCTCACAGAAAGTCAAAAGTATTTTATTCCAAGCACCTAGCCGGTTGCGTAGTTGAATGAGGATGTAGCGAAAGGGGTCTGCAAGTCAAGGGAAGTGGCATCTACCACCTCTGCCGTGAGGGATTCGTCGTGATATGTATGTATGTACTAGTCACCCCGCAGTATTGGTAGATTCTTATATCCTCACGCCCTCACGCCGGTAGGCAGAGGTGTATAGGTAGTACCCACACACCCACTTTCCGCCAAAGATATATTTTTAGGTGCCAACGTATGCAGGTTTCCTCTCGATCTTTTCCTTCACCGTAAAGCTTGTGGTGTGACTAATCACTGTACTCAAGTTCAGAAAAACTCATTGGTACAGTCTAGATTCGAACTTGCGATCTTTGTGTCGCAGGCAACTACTCGAACCACTCGGCCACCACGGCACTTTATTAGATTAGGTAGATTCTTTTCTGGAATAAAACATAGCCTTTGTGTTAATACACCTAAGAATATGTATTTCTGTGACAAATTTATTCAATTACGTACGTACGTCCGAGTAGTTTTTGCGGAAGCAACGCTCTTACAAAGTTTTCTAAGAGCGTTGTTAATACATACATACATATCATCACGCCACCCTAACTGAGTAGGCAGAAAGTATAGAGCGCCAGTTCTCTCTAGACTTGCATACCTCTTTCGCTTCGTCCACATTAATCAGTCTCTTTATACATGCTCGTCGGTTTCGAGTACTCTTGACGTCCCCGTCCTTGAGCGTCCGATCAATTTGATCCAGGTAGCTGGAACTTGGAATGATTGTTTGAGGTGAGGTTTAATGAAAAATCGTGTGTTTCTGAATAGTTCAAGTCACACATTCCACTGTAAGTATTTGCGATTACTAAACATCGGTATGTTTTGTTTCAGCCCGGACGAGTCGCGACTCTAATAGAAGACAAGGAAGTGAGTATATTTTGGCATTTATCATTACGGAAACGTTACGGTGGTCTAATTGCTTATCGTGTTACAGAAGTTTAATATTCGGCTCATACTAAACTATATATTTTATCCTCACGCCCTCCCATAAGGGTCCCCGAAGGGGTAGGCATATAGGTGTATAGTTAGTACCCACACACCCACTTTCCGCCAGAGATATATTTAAGTGCCAACGTGACAGATGGTCCGTTACTTAAACACGACTGAACCACTCGGCCACCACGGCTCTACTCATACTAAACTATTGTAGTCTTAGAGTTAATGACGTCAGAATATATTTTTGATATAAATGAAAAGAAAATCTCTCATGTAAATGCCTATATTAGGAGGCATCAGTCTTTCATAGCAATCTTATATAGAAGTACATTATTAAAACGTCGAAAACTATTAGGTGTAATGGTGTGTCTGAGTATTTGTGTGTTTAAATTGAGGGTTTACTTTTCCCACAAAGGTCCCTGAAGGGACAGTATGTCGCGCTTACTTTGCACATTCGGTATTTAGGTGCGAGCGTAACTAACGCCACGTTGGCATACGTCAGCGCTTTGTTTTCCTTCAAAATGAACACAGAAAATTCATTGGTAGTAAGTGCAAACTTGTGTGTGTGAATGCATCTCTATATAAAGAACTTATAAATATCGCAATGATGATGATCATAATGATAATGTATATCATCATCATCATACAATCATCTCGGTAACGCTGCCGGTCACTTTTATAATATATATCCTCACGCCTTCCCACAAGGGTCCCCGAAGGGGTAGGCAGAGGTGTATAGGTAATACCCACACACCCACTTTCCGCCAGAGGTATATTAGGTGCCAACGTGACAGATGGGGAGTCCATCGCCGTTACTCAAGCACGACTATACATACGCCTTTTGAATTTCTTCTTAGACGTATGCAGGTTTCCTCTCGATGTTTTCCTTCACCGTAAAGCTCGGTCGCTTTTAATTCGGAATTATGAATAAAATCACCTTGCATCATCGTCATCATCAATTGTATTGTATATATCTGCCTGTTTCGTCAGTACATTAGTAGTGTTTGATGGCGTATTCGGAGTGTAGTCTACTCCGCATCAATAGAGCCTGGGTTCGATCCCGAGCATGGTTCCACAGACAATGTGCTCTTTAGTCATTGCCTTCTAAGAACATGCTATAGGAAATATTTGTGCTCTCTAAATTAGATCTTTCTTCCATAGATATGATCTTAAAGGGTGTAAGTTACATTTTTCAAACAGGTTATTTTAAAAAGAACAAAAATTTTTTTTAGTTTTCGGTCTGATACGAATTGTAAAGCGTGTCATTTCGTTAGTTAATAAATACCAATGCTTATTACAATAAGAATTATATTATTTCTCATTAAAAACCATAGATTCTATGCCAAGACTTATGAAAACGGTGATTATAAAATACGCTCGTAATTTTTGATGACTCAAAGTAACAGAACCAATACCATACCATATTAACTAGCGACCCGATCCGGCTTTGCTCGGGTACATACATTATTTTGTCAATTGTACTCAAATGGATTCAGGTAGCATTTTCAATGAAAACTCCCAGACGACGCGGGGAAATGTGTTTTATAATATTTTGTGATATCAAATCACACAAAGACAGAACCAATAGTTAACCTTGGATTTTTGAAAGAGTTAAATATTTTTTATGCTGCGTTTAAGTTTCTAAACCTAGGTTTTTACTGAGACCATGTTATGTGAATCTAAGTTTGAGGCAACGACGATAACCTGTTATTTGCACGTATCAGTGTTAAACTAATATTTGAGCCCTGATAACAGTAGCCTATTTTTTACTTTGAAACTTATGTATTGCGTGAACTAAAAACACGTATTCCTTCCTTGCTTAAATATATATAATAACCTTCTTTTTTAAATACTTCCCACAAGGGTCGCTGAAGGGGTAGGCAGTGGTGTACCACAACACCGTCATTTCGCCTGAACTATATTTAGGTGCTAACGTGACAGTAGCGGAATCTGTCGCCGTTTATCAAGCACGACTTGTATCTTTGAATTTCTTCTCAATCGTGTGCATGTTTCCTTTTGATGTTTTCATTCATTCACTCCAATGATTACATCTAATTGCTATCTCATTAGTCATTCCCTACAATTTGTCCTACTTGGACTTTGTTTCGACACCAGCCAAATACGGTATTCTTTTGATCACGTGCGATTACAAGCGGTCTTCTTTGTAAGATTAGCGGTCGTTAAAGCCCCAATAAGAGTACAGTTACTTCCGATTGTCTTTAAGTATATCAGGACAGATGTTTTTGTTATTAGATGATCTTTTTGAACTAATAATTACTCTTGGGGTTCGCAGTAGACATTAATAAGTTTAATTGTATGTAAACCTTATACGTTTAAATATTCAAGTAATATATATCTACATATATAAAATTTACGTTTATCATACAACAAGCAAAATAAATAAAAAAAACAGAATCTATACAAATAAATATAATTGAAGTGTCTGTTTGTAATATTAAAATAACCGCTTTTACTAAATGCATATGGATGCAGGTATACGTTACATATATACCAAACATTTTTTTTTACGGATTTTGCTTGTCTGTCTGTTTGTTCCGGCTAATGTCTGAAACGGCTGGAGCGATTTTGACGAAACTTTCACTGGCTGGTAGCCGTTTTAAAAAGGAGGCAACTTTTTTGTTAAATTCCACGATGAAGTTGCGGGCACAGGTAGTAAAACATAATAATAGAAGAAATGAACAAAACCGCCCGTAAAATGGCCGAGAAATAAAAAACCTACGCAGAATTCGCTTACCTGAAATTGAAAACCAGTTGTTAGACTTTTGATAGAACTTTAATATTAACCAAAGATCTATAGACTTCTGGGACTGACGGTTCATTGTGCTTTACGATGGAAAGTACCTTTAACGTGCTTCGTGAAAGTACCATAAGCGAGTAAAGCTCTCTCACCTCGCTATACAAGCTTCAAGCATCCTACACTAGCGGTCCGTCCCGGCTGCGCACGGGTGGACATAAGATTTTTTCTTATAAAAGTTATATTATATTGTTATTCAGGGTGAATTTAGCTTTCCAATGGTGAAACAATTTTTTAAATCTTTTTGAGATAATTCCTTACAAACATGCGTATACATAAATATTTCCTCTTTATAATATTAGTATAGATTGCAATTTTTAACACATTTCCAATGCCATCCATTCTACATACGTTCTCGGTTTAAATGTAGTTGAATTTCAATAATACTACTTTACGTCCGTACGGATGGTGATATTGGATATATGAGAAGGATATTCCGTAATCGGTTCAAACATTATATATAATAATATATAATATAATATATATCCTCACGCCTTCCCACAAGGGTCCCCGAAGGGGTAGGCAGAGGTGTATAGGTAATACCCACACACCCACTTTCCGCCAGAGGCATATTAGGTGCCAACGTGACAGATGGCGAGTCCATCGCCGTTACTCAAGCACGACTATACATACGCCTTTGAATTTCTCAGACGTATGCAGGTTTCCTCTCGATGTTTTCCTTCACCGTAAAGCTCGTGGTGTGACTAATCACTGTACTTAAGTTCAGAAAAAACTCATTGGTACAGTCGGGATTCGAACTTGCGACCTTTGCGTCGCAGGCAACTGCTCGAACCACTCGGCCACCACGGCTTCCGACCGACGGTTCAAACATTAATTAAGTATTATACTGTCGCTCTATACTCTCTGCCTACCCTGTTAGGGACTTGGCGTGATAATATGTATGTATGTAAGGAATTTTATCGTCGGTTTTTGTATTTGATGCAATGCAGACTCTAACATGTACAAGGCCAGAGCAATGACGTATCATTGTTTTGAAACGAATGCGACTAGATACGCTTTATGAACACAATTCCTACAATTTGATATAATGTAGTTAACTTTCAGACATTCTAAACGAATTACTGGCACTGGTTTTAAGAAAATGTCTTTGTAAAAATTTAACGTATCTGCACGCCCACCTGTATCCTTGCTAACGTGCTAACCTGACAGATGGCGAGTCTATTCTGTCTCTCTAGCTAGAGAGTCAGCGAAAGCATCGCAATATAAACACGTCTACATAAAGTATTTTAATTCTGCTCCTCTCGATATAGAAAATATCTCGCGGTGTGATTGTACATAAGTTTAGAAAACATCAGTCCGGATTGGTTCTTGCAATTTTTGAGTTAGAGGCGACTATTTCAACCACTCGGCCACCACGGATTCAAACCAAACACGTATGATATTATTACACCTAGAGAGTCAGCTTGAATGAAACAAATGAGTCGTACGCGTGTGTGGGAACACGCTATGTTGTGGTTACCCATGGGTCGGTATTGTTTTTAAATATTCTTGATACGCTTATTGTTATTAACTACTGATTCAACTTATAGGTAAGATCATCTTGTTTATTACTCGGGGAATAACCGTTTTGACTACAGTACTCTTTGTCATTACACTGATATCAAAATACCTTTTATTACGCTCTGTTCGTTGTGGTTTCATCTCGTTGTGGTTTCATTCAGATTTAGGTACCTATTTTTACCTTATATATTTATTAGGTACACATGTAAGAATGAACTGATTTTTTTTCTAAACTTAAGTACAGTCATTAGTCACACGAGCTTTACGGTGAAGTAAAACATCGAGAGGAAACCTGCAAACGTCTGAGAAGAAATTCAAAGGCGTATGTATAGTTGTGCTTGAGTAACGGCGATGGACTCGCCATCTGTCACGTTGGCACCTAACATACCTCTGGCGGAAAGTGGGTGTGTGGGTATTACCTATATACACCTCTGCCTACCCATTCGGGGACCCTTGTGGGAAGGCGTGAGGATATATTATTATAACATAATGGGATATAATTAAAAAATATATATATATATATATATATAATTTATCTTTTAATATTTCTTACTTTCGTGATGATATGTTAATAATATGTATTTCATCGTGCCGAATCCCGTGGTATGCAGAGGTGTAACAGATCCTCCATTTCGCCGGTGATATATTCAGTTGTCGACGTGAGAGCGTGGCCACCGCCTTTTCAAAATTATGAATTTATATTCAAAAGCATGTAAGGTTCCTTTTGATGTTTTACTTCGCCGCAAAGGGCGTGGTGTGATAAATCATTGTACTTTGAGAAGTCATTGTTATCTTTACCTGGTCAGGCGTAAAGACATATATATATATCCTCACGCCTTCCCACAAGGGTCCCCGAAGGGGTAGGCAGAGGTGTATAGGTAATACCCACACACCCACTTTCCGCCAGAGGTATATTAGGTGCCAACGTGACAGATGGCGAGTCCATCGCCGTTACTCAAGCACGACTATACATACGCCTTTGAATTGCTTTTCAGACGTATGCAGGTTTCCTCTCGATGTTTTCCTTCACCGTAAAGCTCGTGGTGTGACTAATCACTGTATTTAAGTTCAGAAAAACTCATTGGTACAGTCGGGATTTGAACTTGCGACCTTTGCGTCGCAGGCAACTGCTCGAACCACTCGGCCACCACGGCTCTTTGAAGAATTAGTCATAACACTACTGTTTATTGTTGTTTCAGAATAGATAGGTTTACGAAAAGGTCACCTTGTTTTCTAGACACGTAGAATGTATATCAATACGATTTATTATTAATTTTGCGAGACCACGATAAAGATGTCGAATGGTAAAGTTGAACGTTATCTACTAACGTTGATATACGCTAATAAGGTCATGACATAACTGTCAATCCACCGAACTTCTCGAATGTTGTAGCAACGCTTACATTGTATACAAGGAAAATGTAGTCTACATAATAACGCGTTATTGAAATACTAGCGGTCCGTCTCGGCTTCGCACGGGTGGACATATTTTTTTATAAAGTTATAATATATTTTATATATTTTTTTAAAAGACCATTTGAAGTAACCATGGAGTTTCTTGCCGGTTCTTCTCCATGGAAGCGACCAACCCGAACCGTGCTTCTTTTTCGACGTTTTATTAGTGCCCACCTGGGCCTATGTGAAATAAAAAGATTTTGATTTGATTTGATTTGATATATAATAATATAGCATTTGTCACTCAGGGTGAATGTAGCTATCCAATGGTGAAATAATTTTTCTAAACGGTGTAGTACTTTTTAAGCTAAATCTTTACAAACATACTTACATACAAATCTTTCCTCTTTATAATATTAGTATAGATTAATTATCAGGTTATTGACAAAAATTCTAGGTCACAAAATGTGTGGCGCAGTTTTGATATAACTGCCTAATCAAATTATCGCAGCTTATTTTAAAACAGTCGCCGTCTACCTGAACGCATAAACTCCAAAAGTACCCATAGATTCGGTGTTCGTACTTCGGTGCGGCAGAATATCGGTTTATTTGGATTTGAAATGCCAATTATGCCTAGTTACGTAATTAATTGGAATTTATAAAGAGTTTGCCTAAATGTGACATAATAAAATTCAAATGTGAACGTGTTTCATCGACTTTATTAACGACTGCTTTTTATATACATGTACATGTATGTATCTTCACGTCTTCCTACAGAAGTCCCCGATGGGGTAGGCAGAGGTGTATAGGTAGTAACCACTTCCCGCCAGAGATATATCTCAGGTGCCAACGTAACAGATGGCGAATCCATCGCCGTTACTCAAGCACGACTATACATACATCACGCCTATTTCCCGTAGGCAGAGACCACTTCTTTCCACTTGCTACGATCTTTCGCTTCGTCTACTTTCATTATTCTCTTCATACATGGTATTTGGTTTAGGGAACTCTTGACCTGACCTTTTTTCAACACTATACTTACGCCTATGAATTACATACTTCTCAAACGTATGCAGGTTTCCGCTCGATGTTTTCCTTCACCGTAAAGCTCGTGATTTGACTAATCACTGCACTGTAATGTTCATTTTGTACATCTTCACGTTGTATTTAAAGGATCCTAAGCAAAAGTCTTCGTCGTCATTCTAAAACTTTCGATACTGCTATTCATGCTTTTATAGCAATCTCAAAATAAACCATTTTCTATTCTGGTCTTTAAAGTGAAAATGTATTTATAGGTAGCGTGTGGCGATCACGCAGATTTCGGCACAAGGTCGCGTGTCCAACACATCACTATCGGAAGCTACACAATGTTTCATCAATCTGCTTATTCAAGCTATGAATGTCGGTCACCATTTAATAATAATAATAATAATAATAATATAATTTATTCAGTAACAAAGTTTGACATTAATTTTAACTATTGACCAGAGTCTCCTTTTAAGCATGAAATGCCTGTGTTAGGAGGCCCTGCTCTTCTTAATTACTAGTACATTCACAGTAGTTACTAAGATGTTAATACAATTTGAGATATATATCCGGAGTATTATACTATGTTATATTATAGTATAATATAAATATCAGTATTATATTATATTATACTGGGATTTACTTACTTCCTAAATGGTTAATGTGAATGTCTTAACTACTCAACCAATCATCATGGTGTTATGATCTTCGTCTGGGATCAAGAAAAGGATAACTTTGTTGAAAAAAACAAAGGACATCATATATACTTTTAAACTGTGGGTAACATCGCGTGTTTACACAATAATTTAAAGTCACAAACAAATTTGTTGTCAAAGCTTGGAACACCCAATGAATGTCGCCAAAGAATTGCGCGTAGTTGGAAAGACAATCAGACTTCTAAAAAAACTTTAGTAAATAAGACGACATTTTTCGGTCTGATTCTGAAAAAAATTGTGGCATTGAAAAAATGCATCGACCTTACAATTTATTTATTTATTTGGTTCATCAGTAGTTACTACATAAGTTTCAAATTGTTGTCATTTTTTAACAATATGGTTCTTAATCTTAATGTGTAACAGTTTAAGACGAACAGACAGACAGCATGCATGTTAGTAGATGCTTAAACTAAAGTGAGACAATTTATTAGAAAAATAAGTGAATGTGAATCTAAACACAAATTAATTCCGTTTTTCAATGCTAAAGGTCAAGGCTTAATTCAATTGGAGCCATCAAATAGCTTTATTTAATAATCAGCACGTGTTACTCTACACGTGGTGTTTACTCATAATATAAGATTAGCTTCAAGTTCTTTTGTGCTGTTCTTTGTTGTTCCAACATGTGTGGCTTCTGTTTGATAGATAATAATGTCTTTACTCATTAGAATTGTATCTTCATTCATTAAGGACAAAGAGCTGTGGTAGCCGAATTGTTCGAGTAGTTGCCTGCAACACTAAGATTGCAAGTTCAAATTCCGACTACCAATGAGGTTTCTGTACAATGATTAATCTCACCAAGAGCTTTGCGGTGAACGAGAAAATCGAGAGGAAACCTGCATACATTTGATAAGAAATTCAAAGGCGTATGTATAGTGGTGCTTGAGTAAAGGCGGTGGACTCGCCATCTGTCACGTTGGCGCACCTGTAATATATATATCCGGCGGAACAGTATGGGCCTTCAAACCTCTGCTTACCCCTTTGAGGACCCTTGTGGTGAATAAATCTATTATGTAGGACAAAGCATCATCAGTTTGTAACATAATCACAACCAACATATAAGAGTAAGGATGGAAAATAAACTTCTTTTATGTCTTGAACTATAATTAAACTATACCATACAAGTTTAAAAATAGGGTAAATGTCCCAATACAACCCGCGGAGAAGTGTCAAGGCGAACGCGTATTTACGGTTTAAAGTTCTCGTGTATTATGACTTAAATCGTACTCTCAGATCGTACTCATAATGTACAGAGAAAATATGTTTTGTCTATGGATATACGTATCTGCTAGAAAGTTCCTCCGTTCCAATTTTCCCCCTGTTGGTTCCGAGTGAAGTGTAGTCACGAAACAATGAGATTTCTTTCTCATCACCGTGTCCTTTAACGCCCAATGGATTTAATATCAAAATATGCGCAGATATTTTGAGAGCCGTGGTGGCCGAGTGGTTCGAGCAGTTGCCTGCGACGCAAAGGTCGCAAGTTCGAATCCCGACTGTACCAATGAGTTTTTCTGAACTTAAGTACTAAGTACTTCTGAAGTTAAGAAGGTGAAGGAAAACATCGAGAGGAAACCTGCATACGTCTGAGAAGAAATTCAAAGGCGTATGTATAGTCGTGCTTGAGTAACGGCGATGGACTCGCCATCTGTCACGTTGGCACCTAATATACCTCTGGCGGAAAGTGGGTGGACCTCGGGGACCCTTGTGGGAAGGCGTGAGGATATATTATTATATTTTGCAATGAATTATTTTGTGCTTGACTCACAGTTAACTCGCATCATTTCAAAACGAACAATTCAATGTCTTGGCTTTTACCCAACAAAGAAAAATACCTGAACATTTTTACACGAATTCTGATGACGTGGCCTTATATACTTATGTTATGTTCTCAATGAATGGGCTCCTTAACCTCTAGTTTCGGAAGAAAATGGAGCATTGAACCTAAAACCCTTCCTACGTGGAAATCATTTTATTATGGTTTCTTGTGACTAAATATCTTCATTTATACCTATCATATATCAATCGATAAGATACAGACATATGAATGACGGTTGTAATGGTAATTCGATTAAACTTATCACTTATTGTGTTTGTCTCGTCAATAGGCGATGTGCCATTCTGTTCGCAGTCGACTACGTGACCAAATTGCATCCGCCAATTTGAGAATTGGCACTTGTAGGATACATGTAGGGTTCCGGTGTATTTATGTTCGTGTTGCCAGCTTGAGATAATCTATAAGAATTTGCGGCATGCGTTTATGGTCCCCACCAACAGTTTTTCTTTGTTCCCCTAAGGTGGCAAGCGAAAATGCGAATATAGTAATACCTACCTATGGAAACATTAATTAAGGGAGGTAGGGCATAACGGGTTTCCCGTTCGAATTTGGAGCTGCCCAACTGGGGCAGGACCACCACCTTAAGAAGTCCGTAGCCAAATAACACAATTTATTGTGTTGTGTTCCTACGCGGTGAATAAGGTTTCCAGTGATGAGCTGCTTGGGGAGGGGGGAGGATTGTTATATTGTGTTGGTAGCAGAGGATTAGTCCCATTATGATGCCAACACAGTATAACTCTCCGAAAACAGAGTGGCAACGCGCAAGTGATACTTCGGTATTGTAAGCGTAAATAGGCTGCGTTAACCGTTTTCCATCGGGTGGGCCGTATGCTTGTTTGCTACTCTTGTTGTATATATAAAAAAATATATACTTTCGCATGCCAATATTATGTGGCCGAACGCGCGATTCAATCACTATGTACCATTTAAACATTAATGTAACTAACCGTGTTCTGGCGAATAAATTATTTCATTTCGTTTCATATTTTCACAAGGGTACCCGAAGGGGTAAACAGGGCTGTATCGAAAGTACATGATTGAACGAAGGATTTCTTTATGACAAATACTGCCTTATAATACTTTGAAAACTGAAATCTTCCGAGATCCGAGTCGAGTCCGAGATTTTAGTTTTAAATTTAATTTCAATTAATCAGTCTCATTTGTACATGTGTTAAGCCTAATGTGTACTTGTATTATTGTTATTGCCAATAAAGATATAAGATGCATCCAAATAATCTAATTTGAAGCAATTAACATCGTCTTAAATACTTCTTTGTGAATAAAGTGTGAGCAAACTATCTTAAGTATTAACAATGTGCGTCAAAAAATAATCCAAGTAATATATTATTTCCCGATGATGCTGTGCCGTCACCTCTCGGGGTTTCTTCTCTCTGCGGTCATTAATGACAATCACATTTTTGACGTCACGTTGCGATGGCATCATACCATATTCGACGACATCACTGACGCGTACTCGTTCCACTGTAGAGGATAACCGCGATAGACTTGTGTCCGAACTCGAGAGTAAACTTTGTAGTGTCTCCGATTGGGGTACACTGAGATATAAGTATACGCGTTCACCGCTAAGAAAACTCCATTGACTGTGGCTCATTTGCCAGTGGTGTAAATAAAAAAAAGTTAGCCTACATATCACGCCGAGTCCCTAACGGAGAAGGCAGAGAGAGTAGAGCGCTAGTTCTCTCTAGACTAACATACCTCTTTCGCTTCGTCCACATTCATCAGTCTCTTCATAGATGCTCGTCGGTTAGCCGTGATTTAGTACCATTATAGCATCATGCCCTCACGGAGTAGGCAGGAAGGATAAAGCCGGTTCGATCTAGATTTAAAGATATCTTTCGCTTCATCTACATTATCTTTTCGCCGGATATATTTATATTTGTTTGCCAACGTGACAGATAAGTCCGTTGCCGTTTCTCAAGCATGACTATACACACATACATATATTTGAACTTCATTTCAAACGTTTGCAAATCTCCTGTCGATCACAATATAAATGTTGATTGATCGCCAGTGGTTGGAACTTGCAATGTTTCCGTTGCAGTCACTCGGCCATCATTCACTTATCTCCCTTAATAATAATAATAATATTATAAATAATATATCCTCAAGCCTTCCCACAAGGGTCCCCGAAGGGGTAGGCAGAGGTGTAGGTATAGGTAATCATAAACCCACACATCCATTTTCCGCCAGAGGTATATTATGTGCCAACGCGACAGATGGCGAGTCCATCGCCGTTACTCAAGCACGACTATACATACGCCTTTAAATTTCTTCTCAGACGTATGCAGGTTTCCTCTCGATGTTTTCCTTCTCCGTAAAGCTCGTGGTGTGACTAATCACTGTACTTAAGTTCAGAAAAACTAATTGATACAGTCGGGATTCGAACTTGCGACCTTTGTGTCGCATAAAATGCATTGAGACGCAGTGTTTTCTCCAATGAATAATAACCTTTGTTATTATTAGGATTAGTTAAAGAGGAATGACCGGTAGTCGAGTTTGTTTACATTTTATAATGCACGATAACAGTGCAGACCTATTGTCTATTGATATCACAACATTGGCTTGTTTGACATACTTAGGATGGTAGATGATACCTATATGTATAACTAGCGACTAGCCGCGGTGTTACCCACAGTTCAACAGTAAGAGGCATTTCTTGGTAATGACACGGGAAGAGTTATAAAATAACTAGCTGTGCCCGCGACTTCGTCGGCGTTGACGGCATTTTTATCTTTCGTAAAAAAGTTTTTGTTTTCAATTAAAAGTATCCTATGTTACTTCTAATACCTCCAAGAATATGTGTACAAAGTTTTATGATGATCGGTTAAGTAGTTTTTACGTGAAAGCGTAACAAACAAACTTACATTCACATTTATAATATTAGTAGGGATATATTAAAAAAAAATTATACTGTTTGATTGATTAGTTAGACGTTAAAATTTAAGAAACAAAAAATACACTATTCCAAAGGGTTTCATTCCGTGAACGCTCAGGCTGTGGAATGAACTACCCGTTGAGGTTTCCCTGGAGAGTGCAGCATGGTGTTCTTCAAGAAGGGTGTGATATCATTCCTTCAGGGTCGGCAACGCGCGAGTGATGCCCCTGGTGTTGCAAGCGTCCACAGGCGGCGGTAACCGCTTACAACCAGGCAGGCCGCATGCTTGTCGCCATCCTAGTGGCATAAAAAAAACACTTTTGCATGTAATTGCATTAAGCTATTGCTAGATGTTGACATGTCTTACATTGTCATGAGATTAATAGAAAGCCGATGTGCTATAAATGACCACTGCCGGTGATTAGTTACAGATGTACCTATACACCTCTGCCTACCCCTCCGGGGACCCTTGTGGGAAGGCGTGAGGATATATTATTATTTTCATCTCGGAAAAAAATTCTGTACCATTGAGTTTACATTCTTGTAAACCATAATTGGCACACCACGAGCTTTGCGGTGAAGATAAGTTATTCAATATAGCTAAAAGAAGTGCACGGGAATTTACCAGTTTATTATTAATACCTACCTCTGTGCCTACCCCGTTAGGTACTCTGCGCGATGATATGTATGTATGTATGTATATATAATAATTAATAAATAAGTACATATTTGAAGATAGCTGCGACGTCAACCGGCGAGCATTTAAGAGACTGATGAATGTGGACGAAGCGAAAGAGGTGTTTAGAGAGGACTGGCGCTCTACTCTCTCTACCTTCCTTGTTAGGGACTCAGCTATAGTGGGCATTGGTATATGTATATGCCATGCATCTTTTTGTTCGCAAATGAAATGATTATCATATTTGTTTGACAACGTCCTCTTTCGCCAGTTGGTTTTATAGATTATTTTAATGTTCGTTTATGTGTACCATGAATGCTTGGTAATATTAACATCTAGGCCCTAGATGTTAATATTGATCACGACTATTCGTTAATCAAATAGTTTTATTTATTATATATTATTCACACCACGAGCTGAACAGAAAATCGGGAAGAAACCTGCATACGTTTGAGAAGCAATTCAAAGGCGTATGTATAGTCGTGCTTTAGTAACGGCGATGGATTCGCCATCGGTCACGTCGGCACCTAAAATATATCTCAAGCGGAACGTGGTTGTATCGTTAGTATATTAACTTCTCATTTAACTCAAGAAACGGTCATTCTTTTGCAGCATCGGATATGTACTTCATTCGTTTGTCTATTTTTATATTCACTGAAAAAGTTAAACCGTCAGCTACTATTCAAAATATTTTTTTTCGTAATCCTTCTGCTACATAACTGCGGGTTGGACAATCCGCCGTTTACACTCGAGTATACAGACGTCTTTGGTTTTTCTTAAACGTATACAGGTTTTCTCACAAAGTTTTCCTTCCTTGTAAATCACAGTACCTAAGTTCAGTGGAAACTTAATGGTACAGACTGCCGGGGTCGGAGGCTGCATGCTTGATCTTCTTAAACTCTACTACCTTCCACGGCTTCCGCCTTAGTATTAGCATTTGAGTACACGAATCGTTTTGTAGAATCCCTCGTCCATACAAACTTCAGACTTTTACATTATCTTTCTGGTTTCCGAATTCCCGAAACCCAATAGCCCAAAATCAGGGTTTATTAAGATTGACTAGTCAAGTTCGTTGCCTGAATCCGTGCATAAATCATAAGGTTCTTCTTCTAACTGGAAGTGATCTAAGTTGGTCATAATTTTTTAAATGGTATCTTTTACGAAGGTTAAACGAGCATTGCCTCCGTGTCGAGGTAGCTTAATGCTGTCAGGAGCTGGCCAGCTTCTGTTGGGTATTCCATTGATTTTCTTCACAATAGCAACAAGAGAGAATTTTTTAAGAGAGGTAGGGCATAACGGGTTTCCCTTTCGAATTTGGAGCTGCCCGACGGGCAGGACCTCCGCCTTATAGAAGTCCGTAGCCAAATAACAAAATTGTTTGTGTTGTTTTCTTACGCGGTGAATAAGGTTTCCAGTAATGAGTACCTTGGGGAGGGGGGGAGGCTTGTTATATTGTGTTGGCAGCAGAGGGATTAGTCCCATTATGCTTCCAACGCCATAACTCTCCGAACACAGAGTGGCAACGCGCAAGTGATACTCCGGTATCGTGAGCGTAAATAGGCTACGATAACCGTATCCTATCAGGTGGACCGTATGCTTGTTTGCCACTCTTGGTGTATAGAAAAAAGTGTTAATCCAGGTAAGAACCTGATCTCTGAGCCAAATTGCAACCAACTTTGTTCCGCCGTTCTGGCGTGTGTAACGTCTTACGTCTGCAACCATGAATGTGCTCCACTTATTTCAGCAGTAAGTTTCGATATAACCATCTGTTCTGAGTTCATTGTACAACATTTGTGTTCTTACACATGTGGACACATGAACATAGATACATATACACGCAGACGAATGTGTGTGTGTGTGTGTGTGTGTGCGTAACTACGCCGAATTTACTGTCCGTGACCCATTTCTAGAACTCGTGAAATTATTTACCAGTATTATTCGCCATTAATGATAATATATGAAGCGTTTCGCGTTATTTTATTTTGAAAGTAATGTGATTACCTATAGTAATGGCCTATACGGGGCTGTACAGCATTTGGCTCTTAATCAAAATAAGATTACTGTCTACTGTTATCATGAAATGTTATTATATGAGCACTACTTGAATTATCATAGATAACGCTCCCGGAATTCGATTATCATATTTCGCTTCCTAGTAAAGGAGACCCGGTGTTCTCAATATTGTTCTGTTAATGTTACCGTAGGTATTTCATTGTTCATATGTATATCAATCTACATACATATAGATAGTGCCATCTACGAAGACGCGCCCCATCAATTTCTAATCGAGGGGGTCGCGGGACGCGGTTAGTACAAACCAAGTAAAACCCACAAAAACAAAAATAAACCCACACATCCATTTTCCGCCAGAGGTATATTATGTGCCAACGCGACAGATGGCGAGTCCATCGCCGTTACTCAAGCACGACTATACATACGCCTTTAAATTTCTTCTCAGACGTATGCAGGTTTCCTCTCGATGTTTTCCTTCACCGTAAAGCTCGTGGTGTGACCAATCACTGTACTTAAGTTCAGAAAAACTCATTGGTACAGTCGGGATTCGAACTTGCGACCTTTGCGTCGCATAAAATGCATTGAGACGCAGTGTTTTCTCCAATGAATAATAACCTTTGTTATTATTAGGATTAGTTAAAGAGGAATGACCGGTAGTCGAGTTTGTTTACATTTTATAATGCACGATAACAGTGCAGACCTATTGTCTATTGATATCACAACATTGGCTTGTTTGACATACTTAGGATGGTAGATGATACCTATATGTATAACTAGCGACTAGCCGCGGTGTTACCCACAGTTCAACAGTAAGAGGCATTTCTTGGTAATGACACGGGAAGAGTTATAAAATAACTAGCTGTGCCCGCGACTTCGTCGGCGTTGACGGCATTTTTATCTTTCGTAAAAAAGTTTTTGTTTTCAATTAAAAGTATCCTATGTTACTTCTAATACCTCCAAGAATATGTGTACAAAGTTTTATGATGATCGGTTAAGTAGTTTTTACGTGAAAGCGTAACAAACAAACTTACATTCACATTTATAATATTAGTAGGGATATATTAAAAAAAATTATACTGTTTGATTGATTAGTTAGACGTTAAAATTTAAGAAACAAAAAATACACTATTCCAAAGGGTTTCATTCCGTGAACGCTCAGGCTGTGGAATGAACTACCCGTTGAGGTTTCCCTGGAGAGTGCAGCATGGTGTTCTTCAAGAAGGGTGTGATATCATTCCTTCAGGGTCGGCAACGCGCGAGTGATGCCCCTGGTGTTGCAAGCGTCCACAGGCGGCGGTAACCGCTTACAACCAGGCAGGCCGCATGCTTGTCGCCATCCTAGTGGCATAAAAAAAACACTTTTGCATGTAATTGCATTAAGCTATTGCTAGATGTTGACATGTCTTACATTGTCATGAGATTAATAGAAAGCCGATGTGCTATAAATGACCACTACCGGTGATTAGTTACAGATGTACCTATACGCCTCTGCCTACCCCTTCGGGGACCCTTGTGGGAAGGCGTGAGGATATATTATTATTTTCATCTCGGAAAAAAATTCTGTACCATTGAGTTTACATTCTTGTAAACCATAATTGGCACACCACGAGCTTTGCGGTGAAGATAAGTTATTCAATATAGCTAAAAGAAGTGCACGGGAATTTACCAGTTTATTATTAATACCTACCTCTGTGCCTACCCCGTTAGGTACTCTGCGCGATGATATGTATGTATGTATGTATATATAATAATTAATAAATAAGTACATATTTGAAGATAGCTGCGACGTCAACCGGCGAGCATTTAAGAGACTGATGAATGTGGACGAAGCGAAAGAGGTGTTTAGAGAGGACTGGCGCTCTACTCTCTCTACCTTCCTTGTTAGGGACTCAGCTATAGTGGGCATTGGTATATGTATATGCCATGCATCTTTTTGTTCGCAAATGAAATGATTATCATATTTGTTTGACAACGTCCTCTTTCGCCAGTTGGTTTTATAGATTATTTTAATGTTCGTTTATGTGTACCATGAATGCTTGGTAATATTAACATCTAGGCCCTAGATGTTAATATTGATCACGACTATTCGTTAATCAAATAGTTTTATTTATTATATATTATTCACACCACGAGCTGAACAGAAAATCGGGAAGAAACCTGCATACGTTTGAGCAGTGGCGTGGGGTGAAAAAAAAGAAAGGTAAAGCCGGACCAAAAAAATGGCTAACGCGTGAATAAGCAAAACGTCATATCTTAACTTGTAAAAAAAATGCAATAAATTACATACCATATATTAGTGTGTTAGTTCACCTCCCAAAACTACGGCGAAATGTTATGTATGGTGGTTGCGTTGCGTTGTATTGCAGTTGTTAGTGTTCACCACCTTCACCATACATGACATTACTGGTATCATATGAACAGTGCATGTCGAGTATGATAAAAGTGGCTTTAAAAAGCCGTTTTAAAGCACACGTCACTCACACGGGGGTTATAAATACACAGCCAAAAAAGAACTAAAATAAGTGAAACTTAACTTGCCAGCATCATCATCACAAACAAATACCAGCAGGAATACTGCACTATTTATTTTCTATACTACAAACCGAAAAACAAAATAACATGGACATGACATGGAAAGCAAAATAACTTATGTAATTTTCAACTGCCGGTTATCCAATCGTATTTATCATACATAGAACTGTGAAAATGTTTGAAACACCCATCCTTACGTCTATAATCAATTTTCATATCGGGACGAGTCCGTCCATGTTTAATGATATATTTTTTATTTTCGAAAGATTGTTTTGAGAACGAAGTTAACTCATTTAATAGGTAATCTGTAAGACAACAACCTATTTATATTAACGCCGCCATTTCTAACCTAACAGACTACGTGACGACAAGAAACAAAAATAAACAAACAAACAAACCTTTACGGTGAAACAAAACAAACACTGTGACAACACTTGGCAAGTAAAATTTCACTACTTTCGTTTTTTTAAAACCATATACCACAACACAATCAAGCTTATCACATATTACAATAGATAAATTAGCATAACAAAACAATCCGTGCAAATACGCGCGAAATAATGGCTAGGTGAGGTCAATGATTGACTTTGATTTGACTGACTCTTGAATTGCTCTGATTGGAGGAAACTTTTCAAGCGAAACGAAACCTTAACATATAACAAATAAAGATTGGAGGCTATCTGAGATCGGCTTATAATCGCTGTTATATCGACGAATGGTTGGATTTATTTATTTATTTATTTAATATTTTGCAACAGCTTACAATTTTATAAACTGACTGTATACCCTGATGGGCGTAGCAACACAATAATTTTCTTATTCCTTAAATTAATACATACTTCAATATTAAATTTACTTAATGTGTGCGTGAATTGCCTACATTTTAACTATTTGAATTCCCAATATTATGAGCGAGTTCCCCAGCCGCCTACTACGTGAAATCGTGTATGTGGGCGTTTGCGCGATTTCACATACATTGCGTTTTTGTACCCAGCATATTGGAGGATATTCTTACAAAGGGCGCAATGTAATTATGTCTCTTGCGATATTATGACTACATAGAATAGTCGTATATGAGCGCGAATCTGCCAAGGGAAGCCGGTAGGAATCGTGTTCTAAGGACGCTTCGCCACTGCGTTTGAGAAGCAATTCAAAGGCGTATGTATAGTCGTGCTTGAGTAACGGCGATGGATTCGCCATCGGTCACGTCGGCACCTAAAATATATCTCAAGCGGAACGTGGTTGTATCGTTAGTATATTAACTTCTAATTTAACTCAAGAAACGGTCATTCTTTTGCAGCTTCGGATATGTACTTCATTCGTTTGTCTATTTTTATATTCACTGAAAAAGTTAAACCGTCAGCTACTATTCAAAATATTTTTTTTCGTAATCCTTCTGCTACATAACTGCGGGTTGGACAATCCGCCGTTTACACTCGAGTATACAGACGTCTTTGGTTTTTCTTAAACGTATACAGGTTTTCTCACAAAGTTTTCCTTCCTTGTAAATCACAGTACCTAAGTTCAGTGGAAACTTAATGGTACAGACTGCCGGGGTCGGAGGCTGCATGCTTGATCTTCTTAAACTCTACTACCTTCCACGGCTTCCGCCTTAGTATTAGCATTTGAGTACACGAATCGTTTTGTAGAATCCCTCGTCCATACAAACTTCAGACTTTTACATTATCTTTCTGGTTTCCGAATTCCCGAAACCCAATAGCCCAAAATCAGGGTTTATTAAGATTGACTAGTCAAGTTCGTTGCCTGAATCCGTGCAT